>VZUA01060891.1:20367-41057 GCA_013401035.1 Horornis vulcanius | reverse complement strand
TGGCAGCAGCAGAGGTGTTGCTGAGCCACATCGACAAGAAAGCACAGCTAACCATGAAACCCAGCATAAGCCTGGAATAGGAGAGAAGAGTCTGTGACTGCTACAGTAACACCTCCTATCATCACTCTATTTCATACAGAGATCTTTGTCAACAGAAATGTTGAAACATGGAAAATTTAAAACTTGTAATTCTGAAAACATTTTTGAATTGAAATTGTCTCGATCTAAGACACTGAAATGATCATATTTTAGAGGTTCAAATATGTTATAAAGTGAAGCAGAAGCAATAATATTTATTTACAGAATTATACTGTATTTGAATCGTGTTTGAAGAAAGAGCACCATGCATGTCACAAATCCAAATGAAAGTTAAAATGGCTACACAGCTGACATTATTAATCTCATATTGTATAGTCTAGGTCAAAACCTTGGAGGTTATCACTTAGACTGTTAACTCCTCTAGATATGTCAGTTAAGTTGTTATAGGAAGAAATATTAAAAATTCAGTAAGTGGTACAAAACTCAGTTCTTATGCAGAGCGCCAAGACAAGTATAGGCATTATTTGGGCTTCAATAATTGCCATCTTCAATATTAAACAGGAAAGGGAAGGTCATTGCAACTCATTAATCTGGCCTTGGCTCAGCTTTTTCTAACTCTACAACAAATAATAATGCAATACACTGAATTGCATCAATGACTGAAAAATCAACCATTGCATGTCATATCTGGTGAAGTCGTATTGTAAATTTAGAGCACAGGTCACAATGTTGTTTTTAATGCACTTCTTGAAGCTGGAAATGTGAACAGTCCTGCCTGCTCCAAGGTGCTGTCAGTGACCTTACCTTGACAAACACCTGCCATACATCATCACAGCAAGAGGACTTACTGCTGGTGTTGCACCTTTCTCTCAGAAGACATCTGAGCAATTTGAAAAGTTCTTTGCCCAGACTTGATCAGAAGCTTCACAAAAAATGTCAGTTTTAACTTACTACATGAAGCCAATATAGAAATTATATAAAAATCATATAAACATTATTTGATGATGTAAGAATACCTCCAAAATGTCTCTCATAGCCTTTCATTTCAGCTAACAGCAAAAACATTTCAAGCTGGATTTTTTTTCTCAGTAGGAGATCCTTGTCTTTCCCTGTGCACTTTTAATTGTATAGTGATCAATGATCTGTAGACTAGGAAGTCACAGACCTGACCTAATTGTCATCCATAGTGTAAAAACCATTAATCTAGTCAGTTTTTGATTAGGTCCTTTTGATTAGACTGGAGTTGAAAAAGAATTGTGTTTCTTATGCAGAAAACATGGTTCAGAATAAGCATACTGAATATGAATTTTCACACTGTAGAAAAAAAATGCCATTTTAGTAGAACTTGCAAGGGGATTTAAAAATAAAAACAAATGAAGACATTTGCTAATGTATTTCAAAACTGTCCATCATAAATTTCCAGCATTAGATGGATTGATGATCAGATATAAAGGATGGTCAGGTGACCATTTGGTACAATGTGGTGGGCTCTACTGAGGGACTCTAAAAGTGATTGAAAAACAATAAAATGTATCCTATCCTGTTCATCCCTTTCTGAATTATTTTCCCCATGATATTGTTAAAAAATATTATGGATGGAATCCTACTTACGCAAATCTTAATATTACGCATTATATCCAACTATAAAGTCACTCTTTGCTTTGTAGTGCACAACCTGTATTTTATTACCCTTTCTAGTCCTTGCAAGATGGATAAACATATTCACCTTTCTCTGCTAGTTGGCAGACTTTACTGCATAGCTCAGATGACAGAAAGCCTTCACAGGATCACAGAATAATCTGGGCTGTGAAAAACCCTTAAGATCATCAAGTCCAACCATAAACGTAACACTGCCAAGTCCACCCCTAAATGATATTCTTAAGTGCCACATCTACACATCTTCAAATACCTCTAGGGATGATGGCTCAATCACTTCCCTTGGCATCCAGTTCCAATGCCTGATCAACCATTCACTGAAGAAATTCTTCCTATTATCCAATCTAATCCTCCTCTGGCTTGACTTGAAGCCATCCTTATCTGTGGATGCTGAAAGCTGGTCAGAAGAGAAAGTCAGATAGACTTTCCCAGGCATTACTCTGGGGGAGCTGTCAGAAAACATTCTAAACAATTTCTAATCTCTGCACCTGCTGCTTTTCCAATTTGTTTACTCGCAGAGATGTTTATGAAGAGTTGTTGGCTTGAATGACCAATCATGTTTAGTGTATCAGAACAGTGTCAAAAAAAGGTTTGCTTTCTAATAAACATTGCTATATGCCCTCCAAGAAGATTTGGAGTATTATATCGTTATTCGCCCTCCCAACTACATAACTTTACTTGTCCTTTCACTTTTCACCTGGGAGAAGATGCTGACCTTTCCTTGGCTACAGCCTCCTCTCAGGGAGTTGTAGACAGTGATAAGATCACCTCTGAGATACTTTTTCCCCAGACTAAACAACCCCAGCTCCCTCAGCTGCTCCTCATAAGACTTGTGCTTCAAACCCTGCATGAGCTTCATTGTCCTTCTCTGGACTTGCACCAGCACCTCAATGTCTATCTTGTAGTGAGGGGAACCAGAACTGAATACAGGATTTGAGGTACAGCCTCACCAGTGTTGAGTACTGGGAGATTATCCCTATCCTGGTCCTGCTGGCCACATATTTCTGATACAAGTCAGTTTCTCCAGAATATATAATGCAGAATCCAGAAGTCTTGCTTTTTTTTTTCTTTTGCTGCTGCACCCTTTATGACCTTTGATGCAGAGGTCTTGGGCAGTGATATCTCTCTTGGTCTGGCTGAGGCTGCAGTGTGCACAGGCTGCCCAGGCTCTGCTGCCAGGGAGCAGCTGAGCAGGGAGTGTGCAGAGAGCAGCACCTTGCCTGCCGTGGGCACAGCTGTGAGCAGCAGATGATGAGAGGTGGGTCAATCCTCTCCTTCACAAATCATTTCATCATTTGATCATCCCTTTGTCAGGATCAGGAGTTGTGATAGATATGAAGGATGCCTCCTCAGGGTTACAACTCTCTGGAGTTGTTGCTTTAGGTATCCTCAGATGCTGGCTTCAGGTTTGTGTGTTCACAGCAAGTCCCCAGCAATATTCAGCTTAGCACAGCACACCATCCACTTGTGTTCTCCCTTTCAACATTTTAGCTAAAAGATGAGAATTTAGGAGTGTTCAAAAGAGTAGTTGAAATAACTAAACCTGCATAGCACAAGAATACAGCTTAAGATAATGGAGGCAGTACAACAAGAATGTAAGGAGAACCTTTTCCAGACAGAAAGATACCAGCTATCAAAAGAGGCAGAACTAAATCAAAATACATGTGATATTTAAAACAAGGTCAGTCAAATTACTGAGGAATAGAAATAACCCAGCATTCCTATGAAATGTTATTATTTAAATCACTTAAGGGGCATCTTATTTTTTAGACCTGGGGTTTCTGGTTTTCTGACCATTTGCTTCCTTTCTGCTTCATGGCAAGGAGTCATGAGCATGATGTATTCTGGGAAGTTAAACTTGCTCCGTAGCTCTTATGTGCAACCTTACTGCTAAACTGGCAGATACCTCTGTCAGCCTAAACCTTTTCTGCAAGTTTGTAAAGCAAGCGAAGAAAGATTTTTCGCTTCCTAAGATGTATGTTGATAGTGAGTAAACAGAGAATGTGATTTCTTTTCCATTGTCACCTCATCCGGCTGAGGAAGTGCCTACCCTTTGATATTTTTTTCATATGTAGACAAAGGAAAACACCTTAAATAAAGATATTCTGTTAATGTGTTTTTCCATTCCCACCATTCTCTTAGTTTTATGATGTTTTTCCCCCTCACTGTGTATTTGAACTCCTTTTGTATTTTTAGGAATGTCCAGAATTTTGAAAAGACTATTGAAATAAAAAATTCAGCATAGAACAGATGTTATGTTGTAGGCATTGGGTGGGAACATTCCAACGACCATCAACAAACAGGACCCCCATTTTATTCACAAGCTAATCACACTTTTTGTTCAGAAGGATCCTTATTATGAACAGAAGCACTGCAGAGAACTTTCAATTAGGATTTCAGCAAAATATCAAAGTGTCACCTACAAACCTCTCATATCAATTTAAATATCTACTTTGCTTGAGTAGAAAAGAAAGGTTCGGTTTCTACTGTGGAAATTATTTCTGGAATACATAGCTTTCCATAAGTATTACTGTCCTTTAAGACACTGTTTAGCACATACCATGCAGGGTTGACACCCACCAGCATCACCATTCTTAAAGCTACTCTTTTGTGCAGATTCCATTTTTCTATTGATGTTGCCAAACAAATCACTCCAATCAGCAGCAGATGAAAGTCTTTAAAATAAGCAGATGCTACCTGAAACAAATTAAAAAACAAAAAAATAAAAAGGAAAATAAACCCATTCTTCTTAAATTAAATGGTGAATTTCTTTTACCATTTGGTAATATCACTTTAATAAAAAAATTCATTCAGATTATATTATGAAACAAATTGACTTTTTTTTGCTTAAAATTAAATGGTTAAGTTCATTGGAACTGTTAAATTCATTTAACCAAATGATTCAAGAATAAATGCACTAAAGTGCATATGGTTAAAACAAAGTAAAAATAAAGCTTAGGATGGAACAACCTAAAATCATCAGTCACATCTCACATACATACTAAATCAGCAATTAAATTGTGGTTTTGTTACTTTTTTATTTATCCAACAGGAAAAATAACAACTTTAAGCATAGACTTAGGTTATGATTATCTGATTTCATCTCTTTGGCACAAAGGTGTATACTCAGCAGTTGGCACATCAGGGCATTATTGTGATATTTTGCCTCTGTAATATTAAGAATATTTCATAA
This sequence comes from Horornis vulcanius, assembly GCA_013401035.1. Classification (NCBI taxonomy): domain Eukaryota; kingdom Metazoa; phylum Chordata; class Aves; order Passeriformes; family Scotocercidae; genus Horornis; species Horornis vulcanius. The sequence continues at coordinate 36,169 of VZUA01060891.1, read as the reverse complement.
CTATCCAGCATTTTCACATCAACTGGCATCTAAATGCTGAGCCGCTGTCTAGAAGAAATCATTAAAGAAATTATTAAAGAAATGTGAACAAGTCCTGAAGACAAAGCATGTAAGTAAGTCTTCTAGGCAGAAATATTGTCATTGGCATTCAACAAATCCATGGATAGGCCTGACACGTTTAAAATTCATGTGTTTCATTCTTTGGAGTCTTGATTCCTGATATGCACAGTATAAAAAATGAGAAAAATAAAGATTACCTGCTTGGATGCCATTATACCAAACAATGGGAACATAAAGGCAGGGAGCAAAGCTGAAACAGCCAGTGGCAAAGCTTCTGTGAGCCAAAAGATGGCAATTACAAACAATGTGTATGCACATTCTGCTTCCTGGAATACAAAAGGCACCAATAAAAACATGATCATCCAGTGGGGAAAAAAATCACAACACAACAGAAATAGTGCAGTTCCATCAGTACAGAGATGCCCCACACCTGGAAAAAGTATGAGTTAAAGGACCAACATTTAAGGTATTCATTGTGTACTATTGACAATCCTGCTGAGGAGTGAAATACAGTCAGTAAAATATGTGTAGAGAGATTTTTCCTAGGACATAGTAAAATTATTTAAATTTCGTCACTTTGGAAAGTTGGGAAAAAAGTCAGCTGCCTATTGCTTCATGGACAATTAATCATCTAGGTCATTCTGGAGCATTCTCAGGTTATGAATTCCTATAAATTAAAAGCATTCTGCCTCTGTAAGCAAACCTTTAAGACTCCAGGAGTACTCACAGTCAATAATTGGTCAATTTTTTTTTCTCCTTAACTTTTGTCATCAGTAGCAACAAGGCAAGGATATCATCTAACAAAAAAGGCCTCATGACTGACAAGAAACCAGCAGTTGTTCTTAAGGCTTGTAATTTTAGTGAATATCTTTTGTTTCAACTCCTTAAAACTGGGAGATTTTTTTCTTTTTTCCTTTTTTTCTTTTTTTTTTTCTTCCAGGAGAATAATTTTCAACGCTGCCTGTAAAATGCAACCCCAGAGAAATATAATGAAGTGAAGTAAACCTAGTTTCTTTCAGAGTATTAGAAATCTCTTTTGTGTAGTTTTTAACCTATATTTCTGCTTTTAAGGAAAATGGTTTGGAGCACTTAGTGCCCCTGGTTAGGGTATGAAATTACTCAACAGCAGCAGAGATGGTTTGTACTGGTAAAGGAACAGCTTAATGATGTGGATCTTGAAACCTTTGACTGGAAAACAACAATATTAAACCTATGTCAGTAAGTGCTGGCTATCATTTATTTTGGGGAAGAAATTTTTGTTACGTGTGAAAGAATTTGAAAATATCCATTGACCTAGCAAATGTTCATCTCACTTAAGTCCTACCACATTAAGAATTTCCCATGAGTTTCCTCTCATAAAAAAACCTGAAATATTGGAACTATTGATGTGAGAGTATGAAGTACATGGCCATGTAACCACCATCAAACTATGACGTAAGGACTTCTGAACCAAATTTTCATGTATTGTCATACATGCTATGTACAATACACACGATACCAGGTTACAGAATTCCATTTCATTCTGCTGGAATCAGAGCTGTACCAGATAGAGTCACTAATGACACTGTTAGCTCTTTCATCAGCTTGAAGTTGTCGCAGGAGTTAGTGAATGCCAGAATTTATTTCAAGTAAAATAAAACTATGATGTCCTGTCATAGATTTTGCTCTATTTAGGAACCAGAGGGAATTTGTCAGATCACTGATTTCAGTCATTTCCTATCAGGCAACACAAAATATGATGAACATAAAATCCTTCATTAAACAAAAAGTAATTGCAGCTTTTTCCTGACAATTCATCTCCATTGTCAATCATACAGAGCTGTTTAAACGAGTGCAAAAAATAATTAAGAGAATAATATTTTCAATATCGTACAGATGTTGTTAGAAAACAAATACGTGATTCAGAGCTTCATGTATCCAGTACAGAATTTTACGTTGAAGCTGTCTTCTCTACATTTCTGTAAAAATACACTGAGTTGACCAAAAATAATTAAAAATAATTTGTTGACAAAAATAATTGCATCATTATTCATTTAAGGTCCCTTCCAACTCAAACTATCTGTGATCCTGCCAATCTGAAAAGGTCTGTGAATCTCCGTCTTTACATACAGGTGCAAAATAATTATCTCTCCAAGCAGATCACTTACTTTGGTTTTGATGATAAGTGGAAGTGGAAGTAAAAGCAGTGGGGTGAGGACAATGAGCAGGAACCTTCGGTAAGCCAGGAGGTAGGTAAGAATCTTCATGTTTGATGGCTGTGAGATGAACTTTCCTGAAGAAACTGCCAAAAACATGTCTGACTTTAAATAGCTGACTCTGATTAATATTTTTCCAAGCTATCACCTTTAGCCATTGCTAAAGCAGGCCAGTAAAGCAAGTTAAAATTAAATCTGGGCCTTTATTGTTTTAGCGAGTTTATTAACAGTAGGTTGATAAGATAAGTGTTCGCCTTAAACCAAGGCTAGATGTCAGCCCTCTCAGGACTTTCTCTCCCTGCCCTTCCTCATAACAAGTTTATGTAATTACAACAGGTTTTAGACAGCTAAAAATATAAAAACTTCAGGTGCTCTCCCAGTCACTGTTTACTTCCATAGGAAGTCAAAACACATAACATAAATAGAATATATGTTCAAAACCAGTTGGGACATTTATGTGAAATCATAAGCAAGATAATTTTATTGAACATAATTAAAAATTCTTCATCATCTTCTCCATCTGTGGAGATATTCAAAACTGACTAGGACAAGATCATGAGCAACCTGACCTGAACTTTGTTCTCCTTTCAGTAAAAGGTTGGACTAGATGACTTGCAGAAGTCCCTTCCAGCCTCAGCTTTCTGTTGTTTTTATGTGTCTAGAATCTAAAGTATATGATAAAAACAGGGACTTTTTTCTGTCTTGTCAGGCAGGGAATAGCTCATTAAGTTTTTTTATGTACGTCATATAAAGTTTTGAGGAAGTCTAAGAGCAGAAGACTTTTTGAGACATAAGTCAAAAGTAAATAAATCCTTTTGCTTGAATTTTCCCCTTTCTCAATAAAAAAGAAAACGTGGTGCTGTCTTTGTAATACAACAGAATGGCATCAAATAAAGAACAGGAAAAGCTAGGAAAGAAGCTTGTATGCTGTCTGTGGGTGAAGATTAAAAGGGGGAGGAACACATTGTTTTGTTCTTGGGATCTTACATGAAGCAGAAAATCGGAAGAGGAGACAGATAAAGGAGTGTTTGAGCTGCCATCAGAACCATCCAAAGGACAGGTAATAAAGGTAGATTTTTGCCATCCATATAACCTTTTGATTATAAGAATCCAATGTGTCAGGGTGCAAGCAAAGCAAGTGATCAGATTGTCAGTGTAGAGTACATACTGTGGCTTCAGGAAGGTAGGACTTTGGCTATGGGAAAATATCTCATATCTGACTGTCAGAAAGCAATTGACTGAAAACCCAAAGGTAAGAACTAAACTGGAGAAAGTAAAATGAAATAACAGCCTTGCTCCTAGGCAGTTGGGAAAACAGCTTTGACACGACCCAGGGAGATGAGACTGAGACTTCCTGGGATTATGTAAGGAATTAAAGATGTTCAAGTGAACTGGTAACTTTTGAAAGGGGCTGTTCTAAGCATACAAAGACAAACTTGTTTAAAGAATTCAGAGACAGAATTAGGAAATCTTCAAATATCCAAAAATCAAAAGAGAGTTGTGTGAGATCTGGAAAAATCTGTTCTATAAAGGAATAACAAACATTTAGACTGATAAATTCAGGACTGTGATATGAAATATATTTCAGTTGGAGAAGTCCAGAAACAGAAAATTTCTATTAAAGTATCAGAGCCAAAATGAAAAGAGAGGAGAGTGATTTAGTAAACAAAAGGGAAGAGAAACTGCAGACAGTGCTGGAGTATTCAATACTTCCTTTGTTTGAGTCTTCATGAAGGTAAATGGAAGGCAAATTAATTTTAATATGAAAAATGGAACACATTTTGGAACACTGGGGACAAAAATGGAACACTGGGGACAGTGATGGTGGGAGTAGTGAATATTTAGATTTAATATATATATTCAAGTCAACAGCTCCAGATGAAATTCNATCAGACATAAATGAAAATTAAATCTGTCACATTAACTCAGTTTAGTTTTCTTTTTTCATGGAGCAACTCACTCAGTGACCAAAGATGTATACCATATGCATTTTATTTTACTTCAATAAACTTTTTTAGATAAACTATGAGCAAGTCAGAGGTACGCATAGTAGAAATGCTCTAGGAGAAATTATGTCTGTGTGTACAAATCGTTTTTAAAAGTTGTTCTCGAAGAGCAGTTGCAATTATTTTACATTCATACTTCAAAGATATTTCAAATGGTCTATTCTTAAGAGGTCTATTCTGCTTAGTTTTCTAGCCCATATTTTTGTTAATGTTTTTGAATCATAAACTAGTAATCAGCAGGACAAAGATAATATCTTCTAGCTGATACTAGATCTGCTTTTTCAGCACTCTTAGACAATCACTGCTATAGCAAAATGCTGTGTGGAGACAGAAGTCCAGAAAAAAGGAGAAAAGAGACTTCCAATACTGATTCAAATAAAATAGTGCTGATGAAGAGTAGAAATTTTCCTGCATAATTAACATTGAAATTCTCAAACTTGCCTGCAAGTCCCTGGTCAGCTACCAGAGATGCTGTGGACAGAACAAGGAGTTACACTGGAGATTTCCTTCCAAACTTATGCTGAGTTGTTTCCAGACTGTCAAGCTTCAACAGGTAACCTGAGAATGGATCAACAAATAGATGCTCAGGGAGAGAATGAGTTTGCAGTGGACTAAGTTCAATGGTGGAGAGCTGAAGGCTTTCTGAAAGAATGGAGTTTGGGACACAATTTTCCTTACAGGCAGGAAGAAGGAACAGGAGAGGATGTGCAATCCTGCATACAAGATCTTTACACATACAGCTCTGCATGTGAAGACAAAAGTGGTTTTAAAGTGATTTGAAGTGTTACTGAATGCTTATAAAAAATTATAAACTCAATTTGAAAAATAAATAAGGATGTATTTGCAACACTGGAAAAAAATTAAAAAGAGGCAGAGTTTCTAAAGAGAAAGAATATTTTTAGTTATGCTACCCAGTGTAACCTCACCTGGGTCAGTATCAATCCCTTAATCCCTACCCTTGTTGGAAAGTTTAATTTATTTTTGTTATGCCTGGAGTTAACTGTGGACATCCCTGGAGTTAACTGTGGACATCCCTTGTGTGTTTTCTCACTAGTTGAATTTTCTGGTTCATTTTTTCAGACCTCAGAAAAGCCTGTGGGAATGGTCCTTTTATGCTGAAGTTTTGTGTAGATAGCTGTATTTGCAGCGTGGTTGAGGACTGCTATTTCTCTTTAGTACTTGAAGAAGGCCTCCAAAACATATTTGTGTGGGACAACAAAGCAGAAGAAGTGTTTGAGAAAGAGGAAAGAAAAATTCACGTTGTTCCAAAAGCTGATTTTTCAATAAAACAAAGGAAGATCTTGTATGAGAGATGCAGTTATGGGGAATGAGGTGGCAAGAGGGGCATCATCGCACCCCAACAGATACGACAAGATGGAAGTCATGTCCCCACTGCTTAGCAGACAAAGGAAAATAAACTTTCCCAGGCACTATGAGATTCTGTAGAATGCATATTCCAGGACTCGCAGTCCGCTGTGAGTTCTCTCTCCAGTGGTCCAAGAGAACTGGTCTGACTGAAGCCCTGAGCAGCAAACTTGCACAGCTCAAGCAGCAGCAGTTCATGCAGTCCCCATGGGCCACTCCAGACAGGACTGTGGGCCTCATATTTCTGAGTTTGTAAGGTTTTTCAGCCTGTCAGTACCTGATTTCCTTCTCGTGGGAAGAATTCTTGGAAGTTCTTCCTTCAAGGACAAATCCATGTAAATAACCATAACATTTTTAAGTTTCTCATAACAACCCTCTCCCAGGTGTTGTTTCTGTTACTTAACCAATGGAAAGAGACAATCACATGATTTGCTAATGCAGCATGTTATAAAAAAAAGCTGAGTGAATTGTAAATAAAGCCTTCTGAATTTTTGGAGTCAAGCTCTTTATTTCATGTCCAACAGTGATACTGGACCAGATGAGAGAAATGCTCTGCATGCTACTGCCAGGAAGCACAGCTCCACTGGAGTCTCTGTCAGAAGGCACCTGCAGACTAAGGGCTAGAGACTGAGCTGGGATGGATGGATTTTATTCGTGGCAGTCTGTCATGGTGTTGGTTTGGACCATGTGATGTTTTGAAAATGTGACTAAAAATGTAGGTAGCACACCTGTGTTCTGGTTATTGTTGAGAAGTCCTTCCATGGATGGCATCAAGATATTCCCACTCTGCCTCCCGGTGTGTAGGCTGAGGGTGTGCAAGAAGTTAGGAGGGGACACAACAAAGGTAACTGACACAAACTGATTAAACAGTATATCTTCTGCCATATAAAACCAGGTTTAGCAATAAAAACTGAGGGTGTGGTGGGAAGTATTTTGGGATGAGAGACATTGCTCAGAGCCTGGCTGGGCATTGACCTATTTGCAGGAAGAGGTCAGTGTTTACTTTTGTATTAATTTTGTATTCCATTTTATTATTCCTCTTTATTTTGCTCATTCAATATTTTCAGCCCACAGGTTTTCTCACCTTTGCTCTTCCTGCTGTCTCCCCTGTCCCACTGGAGTCAGAACAGCTGAGTAGCTGCGTGGTGCTTAGCAGGTGAACCAGGTCAACCCACCACACCTTGTCAGTGGCCTTGTAAGGTACAGTACCACTCTCTATCTCAGCATGAGCTTAAAAACCTTTTGATCATTACAGACAGTATGGTAATGTTACCAGACAAGGAAGAACACTTCGGTTAATACATACTTCCTGAAAATTTCCAAGCATTCAGAATTTAGTATAATGTGCACCAAGGCAAGAGCCATAGAAATGTGAAGGGGGAAAAATATCAATATTTCCTTGTCAAAGGTTGATCATGCAGGATTAGGAGGAGAGACTTATAGAATGAGAGAAGTACTATTTTAGACCAGCACTCAAATCTAGAAGGAAAGTTTCTTTACACCAATATATAACTAATTATAGTAACAGAAATACTACATAGCATTACAAGAACTGTAAGGTGAGTAAGGTATTACTCAATGGGAAGGAACCTGTGGAAAAACAGGGCAAAGGAATGTAATAAAAAAGCTCCTCAGAGACATTTGAAGGATTTATGTTTCTACAAAACTATATTAATGATTTTCAAAATTATAATTATTGCTAACAAAAATGAGGAGCATTACCAAAATTGTAAGTTTTTTATACAGAGAAACTTGAATTCTGAAGTTACTATTCTACTGCATTGGGGAAAGAGACAAAAGCTCCAGAAATGGCCTAGGTAAGCACTGTGGTGGGATTTACTTTTGATTTTACACATCCATGTCTAAATTGGTCACTATAACCTTTGTTTCACAATCTACAGATAGATGGAAGCGCTCCCACCCTGCTCAGTTGAGGTGCTTTAACCAGGCTGAGGTGAAGTCTACCTCAGGGTGTTTCTCTTCACTGACTACAAAGCCTTATTCAAGGCATCTAACTTTAAGATGTCTGTGGTAGGACAGACATGTTTTATCCTCTGCTTGTTTAGGAAAAAGTCTTAAGAAGCTCTCTGAAGTCAAGAATAGCTGCAAAAGACCTGGAGCACTGAGCAAAGAAACAATCTTCTTTCCTTTGGTTGTAGGGTTTAAGCAAATGGATATAGCATGTATCCATCATTAAACAAGATTTTATCAGTATTTTAAACTTCATTATTATTAGTGAATACTTAGCTTTCACTCCTTATCATTGAAAGAAAAAAATTGGAAACCATCTCTAATTTTATTTGTGTATTAACTTGCCAGTGGCTGGGATCAAAGGGGTTCATTATTGCCAGAGAAAAATTAAATATCTTTAGTAGCCAATACTGATGTCCACCTTTAGAAAGATACCATTGAGAATAAATTTTAATTAAATTAGATTAGGAATAAAAATACTATTAGAAGAACTAAATAGAAAGCATGAAAATTAAGTGAAAAAAGCACTAATTCTCCAAGAACTTGCATGTTCTGCAAGGCTTTTAACAGGCCCACAAAATTTTGGCTGGCTGTTTCCCATTGTTTCTGCTCATTATTTTTCTTCAAAATCATAAAAACTTTTGGAACTGAAAATTCTATTAACATCCTCATACAACATATAGAGAGACTTAAATGCTCCTTCTCTTTCACTTTTTCTTATTACAGAAGTGGAAGCAGAACTGCACTCAGTGCAGTTTGAATTTGATACATGGCACAAGTGTCCCATCCTGAAGTTCTCCAATTTCTAAGCACATATCCAAGATGATAACTTGGAGGCAACTGCTCCAACAACTCTAAATGCTCTAAAAACTAGGTTAGTAAATTCTTTATGGAACTGTAATTGTATTTTAAACTGTGTTTTTTCTTTTTTCCATTGGTTTCCTTTTTTTAAAATATCTCCTAAGGAACAGGCTCTTCTAAGCTTAGCAGAATGCTATCAGGGACAATGAGATTTGTATGAAAAAGGAGGTAAAGAATCAAAACAAAAGTACATTTTGGGAATTTCATTAGCATGAAATTCTGAATGATATGTGATATTTATCTGCAGATTGAAGATGGAGAGTTTAGAGACTTATGAAATAATTTGAGTGTTGTATTCCTATATTCTTGGCCCGACATACTAAAGAGCAGTAGTAAAAAAAACCCCACTAAACCCCATTTATTTTCATACTATTTCTTGCATTTTTGTTTCTACACTACAGAACAGCTGAGAAAGTTCTCTTTGAAAAAGATCATTGACATCTTTTGGAGAAGCAGTTCACAAAAACCAGATTACATCAATTTTCATTATGTGATGAGAAAAGAAACACATTTTATACCTACATTCAGTCTGTATTTCTGAATGGAAAGAATCTGACACATTGAATACACTTACTGAATGAAAGCAAACAAACTGAAAAGAAACAAAATCCAATTACATGACATTGAAAATTTTAATTAATTATAAATAAATTTAAAAAATTAAAATTTAAATTTAATAAATTTTAATTTTAAGTAAGAACTTTACTATTCATTGTAAACATGTTCCTTTTCCCTTTGAATAGAAATCCACTGAACCGGAATGACCTTTGTGTCATGATTTTTCAAGATGACATGTACTTAGAGCCATTTTCTTTGAGTCAGTTCAAGTGCTTCCATTCAAGTGGTTCGGAAATCACTATATATTCTTCCAAGTTTCTGAAGCAAAATACTCTCTTCCAATGATGCTAGATAGCACAGAGGTTCTCCAATATACTCATTTATCCTGGGTACTCCATTCCTTTGATACTTCCCACTGGAATCACTGCCTAGTGACACAAAGGATGATTTCCAATACATAAACTACATGTAAACTTCCTGTTCAAGTAGAAATGTAGAAGACAAAGAAATAATGGGATTTTAAAACAATAAAGAGTCTATATATGGGTCTCCTATACTTGAAGCACACCTTGAAAGCTTAAGAAGTCCCTGGGTCTATGGGACCAGATGGGGGATCCACCCCAGGGTGATGAGGGAGCTGGCAGATGAGCTTGTGAAGTTGCTCTCCATCATTTACCAACAGTCCTGGCTCACTGGTGAGGTTCCAGATGACTGGAAGCTGGCCAATGTCACACCTTTTTTGTCATTCACAAAAAGGGTAGGAAAGAGGATCCTGGTAATTATAGGCCAGTTATCCTGACCTCAGCACCTAGTGGGGTAATGGAGCAGTTTATGTTCAGTGTCACCATGCAGCACTCACAGGATGGCCAGGGTATCAGACCCAGCCAGCAGGGCTTTAGGAGGGGTAGGCTGTGTTTGACCAACCTGATCTCCTTTTATGACCAGGTGACCCACCTGGAAGATGCAGGAAAGGCTGTGGCTGTTGTCTATTTGGACTTCAGCAGGGCCTTTGATACTGTCTCCCACGGCACACTCCTGGACAAGCTGGCAGGGTGGGGCTTGGACAGGAGCACTCTTTGCTGGGTTAGGAACTGGCTGCATGGCCAGAGAGTGGTGGGGAATGGTGCTGCAACCAGATGGCAGCCAGGCACCAGTGGTGTCCCTCAGGGGTCTGTGCTGGGGCCAGCTCTGTTCAACATCTTTATTGATGGCATGGACGAGGGTATTGAGCCTTTCATCAGTAAATTTGCAGCTGACACTAAGTTGGAAGCATGTGTCCATCTGTTGGAAGGGAGAAGGGCTCTGCAGAGAGACCTGGAATGGTTGGATGGATGGACAGAGTCCAATAGGATGCAGTTTAATAAGTCCAAGTGCCAAGTCCTGCATTTTGGCCACAAGAACCCCCTGCAGCGTTATAGGCTGGGGATGGTGTGGCTGGACAGTGCCCAGGCAGAAAGGGACCCTGGGGGTGCTGGTGACAGCAGCTGAACATGAGCCAGCAGTGTGCCCTGGTGTGCCCAGGTGGCCAAGAGGGCCAATGGCATCCTGGCCTGGATCAGGAATGGTGTGGCCAGCAGGAGCAGGGAGCTCATTCTTCCCCTGTACCTGGCCCTGGTGAGGGCACACCTTGAGTGCTGTGCCCAGCTCTGGGCCCTCAGTTTGGGAAGGACCTTGAGACCCTCGAGCGCGTCCAGAGGAGGCAACGGGGCTGGGGAGGGGCTGGGAACACAAACCCTGTGAGGAATGGCTGAGGGAGCTGGGGGTGTTTAGCCTGGAGAAAAGGAGACTCAAAGGTGACCCTATCATTCTCTACAACTCCCTGAAAGGTGTCTGTAGGTGGGGGTTGGTCTCTTTCTCCAGGCAGCAGCTGGCAGAACGAGAGGACAAAGTCTTAAGCTGTGCCAAGGGAAATATAGGTTGGATATTAGGAAAATGTTTTTCATGGAAAGAGTGATAAAATACTGGAATGGTCTGCCTGGGAAGGTGGTGGAATCACCATTCCTGGATGTGTTTAAAAAAGACTGGATGTGGCACTTGGTGCCATGGTTTAGTTGAGGTGTTAGGGTATGGGTTGGACTCCATGATCTTGAAGGTCTCTTCCAACCTAGTGATTCTGTGATACTTGAGGTTCATTATACTAACTCTGTCTCTACATCATTCTCTCAAACAGCTCCCTGATAAAGCTTCTCTTCACCTCTGAAGTAGCTGTAAGCAGTTTAACTTCAGAGCTGAAAGCAATTTAGCTTCATCAATGAGATGTTGTTCCTACATCAGATAGGTTCTGGTGAGAGTTTTTCCTGGATGGAGCATGACATTAACCAGGTTAATCGTGAGTCAAATTGTACATATTCAGAACCCATCCTGGACACTTGTCAGGCAAATCTGCAAGTCAGCTTCCACAGGATGTTATTTACTTGGCCAGGACCTCTCTGTAAGTACAGACCTCTTGATGAAGGAGCTGCCATGCTTCCAGTTTGCCCAATGATGTTCTCCACCCTGAGGCTTCATCAAATGCCTCAGACTCCTGTACATGGTGTCCAATGTGCTCCTTTTAAGGACAACAGACATGTGCCTTTTGACAACTGACATCTGTCGTATTCTGGCAGACTTCCCTTGCCAATAGCCAGTATGGGCTGGAAAAACCCTGAAGCCTTCATAAGCTTTTCATGTTTCTGCATATTCTGCTCATTGACCAAACAGGCAAAAATACCACTCTGTAAGGGACACGTCCTCTGGACTGCTGTCATGTGCCCCTGGTATAGAATCAGAATGTAAACCTTGAAAAACATTTATAGGTCTAGTTTATAATTTAATTAATTTTTTTTTTGCCTCCTTAGAACATGGCTCCAGTTTATTCTTGTTGAATGACATGTAGTTGGTGCTGTGTGAACCCAAGGCTACCAAAAACTTTAACCTGGATCTGCATGGGCAAACCTGAGACACTCTCACCGTCTGGGATAGTTCATGTGTACATTGGAGTGGCTATAAAGGCAGAACTGTTTGTCTTGCACCATGGTCTAATTCTCCAATAGCTTAGAGTTTAGCATAGTTTTCAGACCTCTTCCTACTGAAATGTGCACATTCCTTACGAAAGGATAGAAATTGTGGTAGAGTTAACACAGATTTGTAAGGCTTCATTTCATGAATAATCCTCAAACTTACAAAATAATTACACTTGGTAATGGATTTCAAAATGTATGTCTGAAAATAGTCCACAATTGTCAGCAAACAATCTGAGCTGCAAAAAGACTAGGTGCCCTCTGATAAAACACCATATTATACTTCTGGTTTTTATCATTTTGGAGGAGGAATTTTGTTTTAAAATTATTTGCATGGTATAACACCCAAACAAGGGTTTTAATTTTTGGTAGTCTATACATTCAAGGACAGTTTGGATGAGCTTTGAACAACCTGGTCTAGTAAAAGATATCCCTGCCCACAGCAGGAGATGGACTTGATGCCCTTTAAAGGTTCTTTCCAACCCAAACTATTCTATGTTTGCTTTTATACAGAATGCAAAAGCAGCAGGAAAAAATCTGCCTACAATGGCATTAAAAAAGGTGTCTTTGTTTGCAGGGGATTCCCTTCATGACAGCAAATTTTTTTATGTGGACTTTTATCAAATAAAATGTGAGTCAGTAGTACCATAATGATGCCTGTTGAGACACAATATGAGAAAGAAAAAGATTTAAATCCTTTCCCCAATCATTTGCTAGTTTTTTTCATTTTTAATTATTCCAGGTGATGACAGATAACTGGAAGTGGTAGAATTATACTTCTCATAATTGATGTTGTCTGTGTGATGATGACATGCTTGTGTCATCAGCCATGCTGGCTTTTATCTAAGATGTTTGATCAGTTGTGTTATTGTTGAGGGAAGATGTTAATCAGGCAAAACCATTAACTGTTATGCTTGACTTACAGCAAAGTTATCAAATTCTCTTCCTTGGATAAATTTATTCTGGGGAAACGCAAAATTGAATTCAGGGAGTTTGTCAAAATGTTATGTAGGAACTTATAATTGATAGATATAACTATATGAAATTTCTCAGTAGCATAATTACTCTAAACCAATCATTCCTATACTTAATCCTACCTTTTTCCCCTTTTTTAAATTATGAATGATTTTAACAGTTTGCTTCCTTTCAGTAAAAGACATTTATATTTCCATTTTATTAATACTCTTTGTAAGTTCTCACATTTTTCCCCCAGATGATATTTTGTTAATCAAGTTTCTGCATATTTTTTTAATCTTTTGGAGGTTTTTAGAACTCTTTATTATATCTTCTCCCACTTCGATCCAAAACTTCACATTAATACTTTGTTCTTCTGAATAGTATCTGTTTGTCATAAATGTCCACATGTAAAAAAAAAATCACATGAAAAAATGCATCTTGTAATGTGTAAATGTTTGACCTCATAATACTTTTGAGTTTAGGGGAAAATCTTTTCTGCCAGTCTTCTTATGTACTCTTTGTTTTCATAAAGTTTATCAAACTGCTAGATGACATCCACAGTTTTAACATTGACAGTAATATATTTAACCAACCTTCAGTTCTATTTTCCTTGTTCCTTCCTTAAATTTTCAGTCATTCTTCGTCTCTCTTGGAACTTTGAGTGATCAGTATATCATCAACAATAAAATTGTTTCAGTAATTTATTTCTGTAAGCTCCTGAGAATAGTTCATAGGCAGATCAAAGCTGGGCTAATCTAATTCAAGACATTACTTCTTAATCTTACACTAATTTTGGACAATAAAGGCACAAATATATTTACTCAGGGATTCCTTGTAATCTTGACTTTCTCAGAAAAAAATTCTATGGTGTCTACCATCAAAACAAACCACACAAGTACTCCTATTGTCCCTTGCTGCTGCACATAAACTCAAATTGCAATAAAACTGACTTCTGAAACCTTGGAATTAGCTGTAAATATTCCTCTTTTTCCTCATTCTGTCAAGACCTAACAAACACTCTCCAAACTTGGGTTGGCAGAGTGTCTCCTACACTGCCAGGACACCAAGCACTTTACTGGCAGCAATGTGGGCTATTGACATGCCCCAAGCCAAGCAGTACAAGGAAAATGGGACAGGCACAAGGAGAAAGCTTTTGCTTGAATAAGAGGATAAGGTACTAGTACACATTTCACATCTCCAGCACCATTCAGCATGGCTGAGGAAACTTCCTGCTAACAAAGTTAAATTTCAGGCTGGAACTGCAGCAATGAGAGGAGCCTGCAGCCAAATTACCTCCACCAGGGTGGAGTGGAAGTGGTGAAAACAGTCTCTGCTCTCCTCTTCCTGCCTTTATGAAGAGTGAATATCCATGTGTACATATTTTATTGCCTACTGAAATGAATCATAGAATATTAGGGCAGCTATGTCATCAACAGCATGTCTTAGGAACAGTCCAAAGTTCAGAAGTAGTGCTGGAATGTTTCTATCTGCATCTGCATTGTCCCACTGTTTACACTGCCCCTGCCCAAACGCTTGCTGCTGTCATGTTAAAGAAAGGCAGCCCTACTCTGAAGAGTAAATTCTGCTTGATAAGAATATTTAATATAAACATATTTTCACAGATTACTTCTTTTGTCATCACAGCAATTCCCTGAGGGAGTAATGGAGATGCAGGAAAAAAATCACCTGAAAAATCATTTTTGAAAAGGTCATGAGATGAAAACTGACCAAGTGCAAATTCTCTCATATCTACAGAATTAATCTGCATGAATTAGCATGCATCCTTCTTAATTTAGGTTAGGAGGTTTCACTGAGCTGGGGAGAAACCTCCTTAATATCTCATAATTTAGGCAACATGAGACTTATATGCCATGTTGCAAACATTTTTTTCCTTGAAAAAAATTGATTTCTTGTGGGATGCAAGATCAGCCTTCTAACAAGAGAGTATATTTGTATCTGTCATTTAATCAGCAGTAAAGGAAAACATGTATTTCAAGGAAAACATATTCCAGTGAATAAAGACTAAAATTCAGATGTGAAATCACACATTGATTAAATGACAGATTAAAATCCCACTTTGATTTCCGTAATGTGCTTATTAAAGTAATACAGAAGAGAAAAATTAATTAATCAGTAATTGCTTAACCATTAATATTTTCTTTTAAAATAGACCAAGCTCAGAGATCAGGTCACTGAACCATATTTTAGGGCTCTTCTATTTTNCAGGGAGCACTAATCATGAGGTTTGACTTGCACCATCCCCTTCTCCTTTATTCTGAAATAACTACCTTTTACAGATTCAAAGGAAGCTCTAAATTAATATTGTATGGCCATGCCATTTGTGTGAAATTCTTGACTGAACTTAAGAGGATGTATAAAAAAATGCATAAAGATGCTATTAATTTGTTATTAGATGCATTTCTGAGCCTCCTACAGATCCCTGGAGCACCCTGGTTCCAAGCCAGCCAGCTCAGTCACATGAGGCTGAGCCCCTAGCCACCAGGGTTAATGGGTTCGTGCAAGTTTACATCAGTGGTGGGCAAGACCTCTTCAACAAGTGATTTCAACAAAAATTTAGGAGATGGATTTGCAACATGCCAGCTATTAGCCTTGTATAGCAGATATGAAGTAGGAATAAAGGACCATAGATTGTTTCATCTCAGTGAGAGCAATGCACAGACTCTAGTTCAGATGTCCAGGCTACATTCCCAGCAGCTGCTCCCAAATCCAGTATCAGCTGAACAATTTAATTTTGGAGACACCTCATGCCTTGGAAATAAGTATTCCCCCTCTCTTCATTTTCTAACATATAGGAGGGTTTTTTTTTTCT
>VZUA01060890.1:57862-69705 GCA_013401035.1 Horornis vulcanius | reverse complement strand
CCAGAGCCCAGCCATTAAGAACAACTGCACCTGTGACTGCAAGACCCAGCTTGTTTTTCCTAGCCCAGTCTGGCCCTCCTCTCTCACATGCTCCCCACCAGCTCTTTAGGACCTGGGTCTGTCCCACAGGGCTCAACTCTGCAGCCACTTCCCTGCCTGTAGTTCTCAGTGATCTCCACCTTCACCTGAGGGACCAGGGTGATCTTCATCTCTGAAGCTCTCCAGGCTTTTCCGAAACACAGTTTTGTCCAGTGGGAAGGCATTTGGTTTTCCTGTCTTCTGTGCAGAGGAAATCTCTTCTCCAAAAAAAAACATTTCTAGGGAGGGTGGCAAAGACACATCTCTGTTCTGTTAGTATTCTGAGTTTATTCTCATTAAATGTTGCTGAGGGTCCCAGAGCCATAGCAAATTACAGACCCCTAAGTCTCATAACTTTTCTTTACCATTTCCACCACATGTTCTGGAGTCACTGGGACAAGAGGAAGGAAGTAGGGAGGAGGGTTACAGATGGTCACTCTGGAGACCAGCACTTTCTGATTTCACACCTCCAGTGACTTCAGCACCTCAGACCTGGCCCTCTCTTCAAGACAGTGTTGTATAATTTTACTTGGGGATTGCTTAAGTGGTAAAAGAGAGGATCTGGATCTAAACATCCAAATTGCACTCACACAGAATAATTGCAGACTGGTTTTGACAAGTCAGTTACTATCCAGCCTGCTTGTCTTCACACCCTGGATGCTAAGTCTGAACAGCACTGTGAACATTAGCCCTTCTCAAAATATTCTCAAATAATTAGTGGAAAAACATGAAAATAAAACCCCAAGGAAAGCACTGATCCAATCTGCTCTACCCTGTGTGGGTGACAGAGAAAACTTGGTATCCTCGGGGATTTATCAAATACAGGACAAAACATGAAGATGTGTCCTGAGGAATATCTGCCAGTCTCAAAAATGTGTGCATGTCTCATCAGGGTGGTTTCTCTCACCTCCTGACACTCTCAATAAAATCTCATGTTTCCATGCATAATTCTACTTTGGTTTTCTGTGATATCCTTCCTTCTGTGCTTCTTCTTGTCTGCACAGCTGGTGAGGAGATATCACAGTAGCCTTCTGGAGGTAGACTGTGGATCTGCAAGGTGGCTCTCACACCACCTAGGGGAACATATTTGTCTGAACCGTTGTCTGTACCTTTACACCAGTGTGGTCCCACCACCAGCCTTAGTAACTCAATGGCCACCCCTTGTGATACTCCTTAGAAACAAAGAGCCCCAAAGACTGACACAGATTGAGAATTATATGGTCTCTCCCAGCCTGCCTAGGTCCCAGCATCATCCTTGAGGTTACCATGGTATTATCTGCTGAAATACCACAGTTTTTAGCCTCTTCAGGGAAACACAGGAGGCAAGTGGGTTTGTATTCACCTTTTCCTAGAGAGTTTTCTTGTGAAAATGGAAAGGAAATGATTGTTTGAATAAGAAATGAATAATTAAAAAAAAAGCAAAAAAAACCCACATCACTGCATATTCTTGAAGGACGAATAAGCTGGAGCTTTTGTGACAGCACTAGTCAAAGGACAACCCATAGACATGCAGAAACCCACGCAACCAAGAGAGATGTGGAATGAAATCAAACAAGAGGAAAAAGCAAAATGTTGTGATAAATGCACCAACTGTATTTAAGAAAAATTAGAGGCAATATTTTGCTTGTCTTTTTAAGTGACTTAATGACAGAAATATAGCAGACAGACTTGCAGTTACCTTTTATATTGCCATAGAAATTATTATCATAGGCTTAGGTCCTCCTAACACAGCTTTTACCAAATATAATCCTGAACTAGTCAGTCTGAAAATTCATCTTCCAAAGTCAGGTAGAGCATCTATGGTAAGAGCTACCGAGCTGAAAGTCATTGTCTTTTACTCGGGCCATAGATTTGATTCAGCTTTCAGAGAAAACCAAAATCTCTGTGAATTACGAGGAGAAACTACCAGTGACACTGAAATCACTGAAAGCAAATCCTGGCCATAACATAAATCTAGCTTTAGGATGCCCGTTGTCAAATAAAGACCACTGCAACTTCATAATACAAAACACTTATGTCATAAAAACTCCATCTGCCATCTCATTTTTTTTTCAAAATTGTGATCTTGACTTCACCCTGGCAGGCTTCAGGCTGTAAAAAAACTATCACTGGCTTCTGTCGTTGTAGGACACAAGAGACTCCAAATATTTCAGAAGGCAAATAGCAAAAAGAAGGCTATATTGTCTAATTCTTACTACCTTTTATAAGGTGTTTCGATACAGACTTAACATGGTTGGTGAATAGGAATGACACCTCTCTAGTCCCATTGGTGAAACTTAAGAAACACAAATAGCTGTAAGGGATTATTTTGAGAAAGGATAGTTGTTAACCAAGATTGTTTTGGGAAAAAGCTCTCCTGAGAAAACTCCCCTTGGGAAGAAATCAGCAGCTACTAGCAGGCTAAAATCTTTCAGACTCAGAAATATCAGGCCCACAGGCTTCTAGAGCTTAACTTGATGACAGACCTCTGTCATTCCAAAGTCAAGCTGAATCCCAACATAAAAACGCAGAGCCAGCCTGAACTTCCTTGTAGGTACTCAGCTAATTTCTTGGAAAAATGGTCCTCAGTCTTGTTTTCCTACCCTTGGTCTCAGTGAAGTGAGTGCTGCTGGGCAATATGTTAATGCACAGTGCCCGCAGTGGGACTGCATTCTCTGCTATCCTGCCTCTCTCTGTGGTTTAAAGAAGGTGAAATTGTTTTTTATCCCAGTGAATGCTTTAGAAAGATAAAATGAACCAATGCCAAAATAACAGGAAATAGTTGTTACCACAACATTAGCTCACTTTGCCTGGGGTCTATCTTGCAGCAACGAGCCAGGTTGCTACAGTACCTCAGCAACTTGGATTTCTCACCTTGGAAATTTAAGTATGAAACCCAGAGTGGTATCAGCTGGCAATGTGCCACCTTCCTGCCACTGCATGGAGTGAAATCCCTCTTCCTGGCATCCAACTCATCTCCAGCAGTGGGTGATGGGAGCGATGCAGCCAGCAGATCTCTCTGCCCAAACAAGGCTTTTAACTGTTTTTGTCTGCAATTTTCCTCCTTCTTGCTTCCCTGTGGTAGCATAGCCTATTTTGTGGAACAAGATAATCTGAGACTCCACTGGCAATTACCCATCTCTCTGCTGAAGCCCATTGCTTTGTTTTTCACTGATTTCTTTGCTCACAGCATCCAGCAAAACCCATATCAATAGGTGAGGAAACAGAAGACCCTCGTTGCCTTTAACAATATTTTTCTCCCTTTTCCAGCCCTCTGTATTCAGGGTCTTAATGTTGGAACTGCTTGAAAACTGTCTTGTTTTGCTGTTTGGGGAGGACTGTTTCTGAGATAAAGCCAATGTCCACATGCGGGGCCACCTTGCATTTCAGCCCCATCTGCAAACAACTTTTCACAGGTAAATAAAGTCATCCATTTAAAAATCACAGTGAGTATTTAATAGATTTAGGAACTGTCTTTGAAGGGCTCCCCAATACCCAAAGAGGCCGTGTTAGGGCGATGCACACACATGCATTTTTGTTTGCAAATGACACTGAAATGAGCTATTGATCTCAATGAGTTTTTCATATGATTTAACAAGTGTTGTGAAAAACGCCTGCGTGTGCATAGCCTCTGTGTATCCACACACAAATAAACAAACCAGCTACCTTCCACATTTCCTTTGGCTATTCTGTTTTGTCCATCCTACAGCATTTTCTTTTCTTTATTCTTCAGGCAATGCTGATAGGAAAAGTACTTTTCTGTTCTTAGGTTGAGTTCTGTGTGTGCTGGAAAACCACAAAATATTTGACAATGGAAAAAGATTTTATTTATCTCAATGCTGTCAATGAAGAAACTACTGTAGAAGAAGGATTTTGGAGGAATATGTCTTACTTGCTGTACAAACCATCACACAGTTATCCCATTTGTAATAAAAGTTCCAACTGAAAAGATAAAACCTTTGTTTCACTCAAATATTTTCAGAAACTCATAAAAATATACTGAACCAAGATGAAGAGTAAAAACAGTGAAAATGTTTTATGGATCAAAATTCTAAAAAATATTTGGATTTGATGGAAAACCTTATTTTTAAATATTGGGAAAATTTTCATGTAGTCTTTACCTTATTTTCCCTTCTTTTTCTTTTACAAATTAGGGCTTACTCAAAAATAATTCATTAATTCATGTATTAATGTATCCACAAATTCCAACAGTAAGCATCTCAGAAGTAGCTGTTACATGTAATGTTGTTTATTTAGATTTATGCTATTTTTAATAGAACCAACAAAGCAAAAAATTAATTCAGAGATTCAGGATCAGCAGAATATATTGCTGCCATCATTAGCTAAACAGTTCTCCCTTTTGTGTTTCTCAACACTATGAATTTCCCTCAAACAATTCAACACACCTGGACACAATTAGGAAGGAAAATACAAAACACCTCCGAAGTACTGCAATTAGGTTTGTTCTGGCAAGTCCTGCATCTGTATTCTGGTGGCAATTGGCTTCTGATGCAAAACATTGTGCCAAAAGTAATGTTTTCTTTTGCATAAAACATATGGAGGGCTTTTGCTGAATTCCACTGTGCAGCATGCCTCTGGTAATGCTGTTGTCCAGCCTGGGAGAGGGACAGCCCAGCATCAGCAGCAAGTTACTGCTGTAAGTACTGAGATGTTATCAGGGAGATTGTGGCTTGCAAGCTGTTATGAAGGCTTCCACTGCAGTCAGAGGCTAACCAGCAGCCAAAGGCTTTCAGCAGAAGTCTCTGATCTACATGTGGTGGCCATGAGCACCCTCAAACCCAGAGGATGTAGGCAAGGAAGGGATTTATTGGAAATATGAAACAAGGAAAATACACAATTTGCAAAATTATCCAGCCTGAGCCTGTACTGGCAAAGAGCAAACTTGTGCATCCTGCTGAGTCTACTGTATCTCTATCCACCAATTGTTGTTTTGTGTGACAAATCTTTGGCCTCAAACACAAAACAGATTCTCTATGCAGAGCGCTTGCAAAGAATTTGATGATATTATTTGAAAAATATTTGCATTGTTTCATTTTCTTGCTAAACTAATATTAAAACTTTTCCAAAAATGGTTTGCAGGCATCATCCATGTAGTCATATTACCAAGTTCAGCAAGATGTATTTTGTGAATGAAAACCTTTAGAAACTGAAAATTGTAAACTGAAAGCAAAAAAAGCTGACCTGGGAGCACTCCTTCTTTCATAAACTTTCCAAAAGGGTAGTAATGACTGTGTCACTGCACCAACTGATCCTTGTAGGGGGAGCATTTTCCAGGCCCTCTGTGTCCGCTCACCCATCTTCCAGCTGGTGAGATTGGGCTCAGCCCAGAGGTGAGGCATCACATAACACTGGAACTAAATATTACAAGAGAAGCTTTTTTGTCCTTTCACCTGTGCCCACAAGAGCTCTGCTTTCTGGTAAATATAAAAGAAATTCCCTGTTGGGAGAGCTTGATGCAGATCAGAAGGGTCCTGGGGTAGCAACCGGAAAGTACCGTGAAGGGATTTGCAGAGAGATTTGTGCCTTAGACCTGGATGGATCTAGGAGCAAGGCTGTACCTGCTGAGGTGTAACTGGAAATATCTGCAGCTCAGGGGGACAGAAAGCCCTGAATAGGAAATTAGGACTCTGTCTGGAGAAGAAAATGGGTAATTAAAGCTGCAGATTAAATCACCTCTTTCATGTTTTGGTTGGACCAGCCGTGCCCAATGAGAGGTTGTGAGTCAAGGAGGGGGATGCAAGGCAGTTTAAGGGGTTTGGGGGCCTTCAAGGAGTTTAGACCCAGCAATGGCATGGATGAGCTACATGTGTGTGTGGAAGCAGTGGCAGAAGCACCAACAGAAAAGCCCTGCCAACTTGGCTGGAGAGTGAGACGAGTTTGCTTTTCACCAAAGCATTTTCTACTTCCCTTAAGGTGAAGTGAGGCAGGAGCTGATGAGAGCTGAAGAGATGTTAGCCACAATGTGACCTTCCTGTGTGCATGAAAGGCCCAGCAACTGGCTTAAGATAAGGAATAAACACAGTAAGATGGACCTCATCAGTTTCTACAATTAATTTCAGTGACTACCCTACACCCCATGTGTGGCTTTTTTGCGCATGGAGTTTTGCAGGCTGTGCAAAGAGCATTGAGCACTGCAGAACTAGGGAGCTGTATTATTTCTGAGCAAACCTGTTCCATTCAGACCCACAAAGCTAGCCCATATGGGGCACATGCCTCACCATCTTTGGGCACATGAGGCATCTGGAGCAATTTCCAGGGGCTAGATACCTGTGCAAAGTGAACACAGGTTGTGCAATGTGTCCCTAGTCTCCCTCCTGGGGACAGCAGAACTACCTCAGCTAGAACTACCTTAGAAAATGTTGATTTTGGAAGACTCTCAGTAAAAACTACCGTATTTTAAAAACAGAGACATATAATGGAAATGTTTGGTGCCCTGACCTCCAGCATGGTCAATGGCAGCCGCACTGTAAGGATGGAACAAGACTGTAAATGTGTTTCATCTCCTGCAGCTCCTGCTCACAAGCCACAGAGGACATTCAGTATCCCCAAACTGTTCTTGGGTAAATTTGTGTATTAAAATGAGATTTTATTTTTGTTGTCATTGAGCGCAAGAATACCAGAATGTCAATGAATCTGTCCTCAGAAAGAGATTGCTGAGATGTGAATGTTTGGCTTTTGATTTTGTTTGGGTTGGTTTTTTTTTTTCTGTTGTATTTGTTTGTTTGCTTGTTGTTTTGGTTTGGTTTTAATGCCCAAACTTTTTCTTTGACTCTTGAATTGGAAAAATAAGCTGGTAATGTTCACTTTTAAAAAATTACAAAATCTGAAGAGATAGAGAGAGCCTTTAAAGTTGTACTTGGCCTCCATTCTGTTCCAGACCCAGTAATCTTATCATTGATTGAGGCATTCTTAATGAGTCTTTTAAAAAGTAAATAAATTAAAATTGGTAGTTCAATCAATGTGCTATCTTTAATTCAATATTCATCCCAGTTTATTTTCACTTCCAAGTTTCATTTTAGTATGAAGTAGGGCATTGTGTTAAGGAAGTTGAGGGGGAGCTTGCAGGTTTTGGCAGCTGGAATGAGGGGAAACTGTGGTTTTTAGATTAGAGGAAGGTGTGGGAACCAGTTCTTTAGCGAGCTGTCGGAGCAGCAGGGCTTGTGCACGCTGTTTGTGTGCATGTTTGCTGTCAGCCCCCACAAGCTGGCACCAATGGCTCCCACTCCAGCCCTGTCCTTGCCCTGCCACTGTACCACAGTGACTGTTCTGGGCCATCCCAACATCCCTGAGCTGCTCCCCAGGTGCCTCTGTCCCCCTAATGGAGGCACCATCAAATCCTCATGCCCGCTTTATCTGCCTGGGGGAAAGAAATTCCCTTTCCCAGCAGGGGCATCTCCATTTACAAGGCTGCCAAGCTCCTGAGGACTGCAGCTCTCCAGAAAATGTATTTCCAGATATTTTCTGAGGCTGCACTATATATTCTGTGGTTCAGCCTCATGAGATATGCAGGGCTTTCCATGGCAACCATAGAGGTAGCTTTCTTCTTAAAGAAACAGCGAATAACAGAAAACGAGAACTTTACCAGGATAAAACCAACCTGTTTAAGGATGTAAAGGAAATCCATCAAAACAAATCCTGCTCCCAGGAATGCAACTCTGTCCCCATGGGGAGCAGGACTGTGGAAACAGTCACAGTCCTGGATGCACTATAGAACAAAGCAAAAAGAGCAGGAGGAGCAAAGCAAGAACCTGTTCAGTTTCTGCCTCACCTGTCTGTGCCCCGCCTTGCCACACCCAGCTGAGCCTGTCCCAGTTTCCTCACTGACACTCTGGAGTCAGGTTTTCAAGTCACATTCACATTAATTTAAAAAAGCAAAACAAAACAAAAAACAAAACACACACAAAAAAAAACCCAAACAAAAAAAAAAACCACAAACAAACAAACAACAACAACAACAAAAACAACTAGGTGATTTGCCTGTGCTTCACAGTCTGCCCAAATACACATCCACACTGGCATCCTGACCATCATCCCAGCTGGTCTCCATCTTCTTTCTCCCCTCATAGTCAATAATAATTTCTCAGTATCTCCATCAGTGTCTCAATCTTTTAATGCAGCTCTCTGACCTCCTCTCAGCTACATCAAGAGCTGTCAGTTTAGTGGCTGGGCCATTCATAATGGTCCATGCAGCACTTTGTGCTTTACTGCCCCATATTTTTTTACTGGGAAATCCTTTGAGAAGGCATCTTTCCACTTCAGGACTAGTGATAAAAGGAGGAAACAACCACTTCTATATTATTCTGCTAGCTGATATATGTGATAAGAATCATTACAGCTGCAATAAAGAATGTTGATAAATCAGAGGTAAATTTGGAAAATAATAACAATACCAAGGGATCTATAGGGACTAACTTAGGATCACTAGAATACCTAAATATCCTCCCCAAGTAAGGGTGTTAAAAAGGTTTCACTAATTCAACAAAACTGTAATGGGTACACATAGAAGGAAAATACATGTTCAGGGTAGAGGCTGAAAAAAACAGATAAACCACAGAGGATATTAAGAATCAAAACCCAAAGAGAAACCTTAAACCTTGACATGGTTCTCCATTCCTGACCACATGGCACAAAAACCTGAAGTACCCAAACCAAGGGCTGCCACAGCTGCCCTCCCTTGGCATAATCACAATCACCCAGGTCCTGTGAATTCTGAGCATGACCTAAAACAGTCTGGATTTTACCCCTGAGAATTAAACCTCAGACTCTCATCAGATTGAGAAGCAAACATTTACATAGGGGGCCAAATAATTACCCTCCCTGAATGTTTTCCCTTTAAAGCATGGGTGTGGTCATTTGGAGAAATTTATATTAAAAGAATGAAATTCATCTGTTTGATACCAGTCAGAGAATGCAGCCACAGGATGCTGTGACATGGTGCACCAAGTGCTACAAATCAATTTGGAAAACAAGTTACATGATTTGCTTGGAGTCGCATGGAAACAGACAGGACTGGCAGCAGAGCTCTGACATCTGAGGTTCCAAATCTGAGACGTAACCACAAAACTCTTTCCTTCCTCCCACGGCCATGCTTGTGCAGCTTCAATGGGGGAGGGAAAAAAGGCGTCAGTGCTCACTAACTGGAAAATTAACTCAGTAGCAAAAGCAATCCTGTTTCCAAACTTTTAAATGACAAAGACCTAAGGGAGGGAAGGGGTAAATCTATTAACTCAGGTAATCTACAGTGTTCTGCTAACTGTAACCTTTATAAGTGAACTACTCTCCAGATAGAATATGTATTCATTCTCACAAAAATCACTGGAGTAAGAACTACAATAAATTGCTGCTGCTCCTTTGAAGTCCGCCAAATCTCTTCAAGCTGGGCAGACTGAGGACAAACTTTGGAAAACTCGCTCTTCATTTGAATATTAAGAGGGCTAATAAAACAAAGAGGACATGGTAAGTTCTGGAGGCTTTTTTTTAGTTGCCAAGGGACAATTTGGATGTCAGCATGGTTTTTAATAGCTCTCTCCACTCCAGTCCTTTAGTTGTGCTTACAGAACCAGTTGCAAAGAGCATCTCCTGCTGCTTTGCAGATTAATTACCCAATGTCTGGGTGAAGTGCTATATCAGTGCTAAGCGTTATTGCTTCCAGCACCACGACTCTGCAGCTAATGCAAGTGGCCACTTTGGGAGGGCCACAGTTGCTTTTGCAAGGCCTCCACATTTCTCAAAGCCATGTCCCACCCTGTGCTTCAGCAAGTGGGATTTCTCCACAGAGCTAGAGATACTGGCCCACTTCAGCAAGCATGAACATAAGCAGCAAACACTGCATGGTGACACGGCATTTCATGCACACCAACAGACCAGACACAAGCCCTCAAATGATGAATCTTTCCTGACTGAGTGTTAACATCCATCAAATCCTGCCTCCCTACTCTTGTTACCCAGCTTAGCTGCCTAGAGTACTTTTGTTCCTCCACCTTCCAATGATCCCCATGGAATTTATACAGCCACAGTGCCTAGATAAAATGTTATGGGAATAACTGTCTTATGACCGTAGAAGAATGCACAGATTCTGCCATGGTGGTGGCTCCCTGCAGAGTGCCTGGCTATAGAAAACAGGACTTTAGGGTCAGGAGTACCTGCTTCTCACTCCACCCAGCAGTGGCTAATGACACCCACAACATAGAGCAATTAGTGTCTTTTCCCACAGTTCCTGGAACAATGCTGTCCTGTCTTCAGAAGTCTGCATGTGTGCTTTTACAGGGGAAAGTCATAAAAAGTCCTCTTCTTGCCTGTTTTACTCAAAAACACCATTAAATAACTGTTTTACTCAGCCACCATCTTGTCCTACCCTCCCAAGAGAAGTGATCTGTGGTTAGCTGGTGTGTTCCCCTTCCTACATCTGCCACAAACTGCTTTTCACACTGATATCCTCTCAAGATCCTGGGATGCTGCAGCTCCACTCCTCCCTTGTCAGGGCATTATTTGAAAGAACAGCCTTGGCAGTATTGCCTCCTATGTACGCTCTGAACCAGTTTGGGCACACTCATCAGCATTTCCAGGACAAAGAGGAAGAAAGTACAGAGCAAATCAGAATCAGGCTTTGTTTTCTCACCAACATTTTAGCAGAAGTCTGGGAGAAAAGAGGAAGCAGTTATGAGGACTGAGGTTCCCTTTTATGTTACCATAGGAATTTCCTGTAAGATGGTGTGTGCATTTTCCAAGGAATTTAGTTATTCACTCAACAATTATGCTGAGACCATCCCATGGGGAAGAGACATGGGAAGGGAACATTCCTAGAAAATGTATCCACACACAGGAATCTTGTATTAATGCAAGGTTATAGCTCATTGCTGAAATACACATGGAAAAAAATTCACATCACTTTTATAAGGCATGCTGAATCATATTCCTAAAAGGAGAATTACAGATGAGATGGAGCCAGACTTCTCAGAGGTGTACTACAGAGGGACAAAAGGCAGCTTGATCTAACTTTGAAGCTGACCCTACTGTGAGAGACCTCCAGAGGTCTCTGACAACCCCAGTTACTCTGTGGTTCTATGATTAAAAATGAAATGTATGCTATGTAGAATGTTTATTAGGAGGTAACAAGATTTTTAAAGATGCCTGATTCTTTTCAGTGCTAAGCTTTTATTTGAAGTCATCAAATCTGCCTGAAATTCTCTCTGAAATTGTCTCCATTTAGCTGAAATTTTCCCTGTTTTTCTTCAGTAGTCTAAATAAATAAGCCACCTCTTGATAAGAGCATAAGCTCACTAGAAATGCCCTGCAGTGTTAGATCCATCATCCATCTATTCCACCAGTGACAGTCAGAGATGCTATTTCGAGAGAACACACAAGCCCAGATACTATTTGTGGGTAATTTCCCACTCACTCCCCAGCACCAACATTCACAACAGAGATGTTCAAGTTCCCTCTGGGTGCTGCTCATGGCCTGTTTCACAGTCTCCTCTAGCATCATTGTCAGAAGTTTGGGACACCCTAAAAAAGAAATTCTTTCTTTTTTGTGCTTTTAAAAGATCCTCTGCTGATTTCAGTGAGTGTCCAACAGTTCTGGTGTTGTGGGGTGTGGTCAGTAACTACTCTGCAGTCACAACCCAGCACCTCCTCGAGGCTCAGTCCCCATTGTATCCCCCCTTCAGCTTTGTCTTCAGCCAGAAGAGACTCAGCTTTTCTAGTTCCTTCTCTTACAGCAGCTTCTCCAATCCCTAAGTTACGCTGGTCACTTTCCTTGCCATTTC
>VZUA01060890.1:31013-43296 GCA_013401035.1 Horornis vulcanius | reverse complement strand
AAGAGGGGTAGTGCCTACTTCCTGAAGTTTTACAAGATGAAAGTATTGCTAATTCCTTTAGTTATGACTTCTTGTAAGAAAAGAGGCTCTCTGCCCACAGAGTGCAGCAAGGACGTTCTCATGCATGCTGTGAACTGACCTGTGTGAGCACATTTATGTCCCTGCTCATCGCTTGGCCCAGGGCAAGATGTATGTAGGCTTTGTGCCAAAATCTCTGCAGAGATTCTTGTTAGTGTTCTGAGGGAGAAAAATCCCAAAACAGAACTACAGTTATGAATAAATATTCATCTGGCATTCAAGAGAAATGCAAAGATGCATCTCAAGTTGGTTTCCATCTGCTAGTGATGATCCCAAGCTCTGTTACCGGAAGCAAAAACCCAACCAGCTAATTCACCCCTATTGCCTCCAATGCCAGAGCAGAAAGCCTGTTTCCTACCCAGGTCTGTGTCACCAGGCAAACTGTCTGGATGAGTGATGGACTTTATTATGGGCAGGAACTGTGCCAGGGCTTTGACTCTGCAGGTAGATGACGAGTACAGCATGTGGGAGGGTGGCACGGTTGAAGGAATCAGCACATTGCTCTGGGTGTCTCCCTGCTCAGGGATGCTCCTGCTAATGTGCACAGATGGACATGGCAGACCCCACTACACCAGTTAAGAACAATGTTGTAGCCTAGATGTAAAAAATTATGCTTGGGTAAAAGGAAAAACCTAAAGGAAAACCTTGTATTGGTAAACAAAACAAGCCAGGACACTTTGCATCTTCTTAAGGGCAGGTGACGTGATACCTCTCTCACCATTGAACTCTGCAGCTTCAAACCAGAACAGTTTCAGCTTTGCTACCTGCTGGCCCCTGCTGTCCTCCCAGCTGTGCCACAGAATTTGTGGCAATGGTGGTTGGGATGGTCAAAACTTTTGAGGCATTAATAATTATGGAGGAGGTCTCTACCCAGTGTCCTGGCCGTTTAGCTCACTAGCCTATGTGTAGCCAAAGGGCCTGACTCAGGAGCCAGGCCCTTTGGACTAGGAAGTCCAAAGCTGGGTTTCCTTAGTGCTGTGGGTTGTGCTGAGGCTGTGAGTCTAAACTGGGAATTCCCAAAGGGACTTGAATTCCCCTGTAATCAGTAAGGAAGCCTGGATACTGTGTACTGTCCCACTTACAGTCCACTCCCACTGGACAGGCAGTGGGCCCAGATGGCTAGTTTTGATTTAAAACATGTTTTCCCTATTTTTGTCACTGCCTCCCTGCTACTCACATGTTCACTTCACCCTGCTCTGGCTCCCTCCCTATTGCAGCCTGGCTGTGGCCATGATTGCCAGTGACTCACAGCAGAACCATAAATGCAGGGCTC
Organism: Horornis vulcanius; assembly: GCA_013401035.1. Taxonomy (NCBI): domain Eukaryota; kingdom Metazoa; phylum Chordata; class Aves; order Passeriformes; family Scotocercidae; genus Horornis; species Horornis vulcanius. Next base: position 41,945 of record VZUA01060890.1, on the reverse strand, counting down.
AATACCTGAGGGTAAGCCAACACACCCCACAGAGCAGTACCAATCAGTAACACAGACCTGGGTACATGGCAAAGGAAATGGATAGAAATCTCCCTAAATCCAGCTTCAAAAACTGGAAAATAATTCACTGAAATCACTTTATTTCTGGGTTTGTATTTCTGATTGATACTGCTGTAGGGGGACATGTACAAAATTGTAGGTGTCCTGCTAAATTAAATTTTGAGGGTTCTGATGATGTCATGTTACAGTAAAAATAGTGTCTGCCTAAAGCAGTTGAATTCATTCTTATAATTTTTTTTTCCTCCCTTAAAATCATGGTGCCAAGTCCAATAAATTGGTAGAACTCCCACTCGCTTCAGTAAATTTTGGATCAGATCCTGCAGGATCAGCCCACGTGCGCTTTGCAGAGCAAGGACTTGCAGACAGCAGTGACAGATTGATGAGAGCATTTCTGTGACCAAGCGTTTGCCGACAGGGGTTAAGTTTCCACGGCCAAGCACTAACAGACTTACACCATCATTTTAATGGCCTCTGCATCCATTATGTTGAAAGTGAAACGAGCACATCTGGGTGCCTGGACATGAGAATGATTAATAAAGGGTGGAAAAAAAGGCAGAATATTGAGCAGGTAAAGTAAAGAGTATGGGACTGTTGCTCAGAGTTTTGAACAAACATGGGGAGTTTATGGATCTGTTGAGTGGCATGTGCTCTTGCACAAACATCCTACACTGACAAATGTGCCCAGGACTTGATTCCCAACTGAGGGCTGCTGTCAAAGCTGTATGGAAGTGCAGTTCCTGCTCACTTTGGTAGGAGCTCCCTGTGCATGATGGAGAGCACAGTGGGAGCAGTAGGGCCCAGGTCGAAACTTCTAATGTGAGGAAATTGGGAGTTGAGTCTAACAACTGGCTGCATGCACAGAGAGAGGGTTTAAATAAACACGCTCCAGTGAGGGGACAGGCAATATGTTTGGAAATCTAGACAGGCTCTTTCTGCCGTCTGTGTTTTGTTACTGAATCCAATGCTATGATAATGAATAAGCTGTTTGCTCTTTCAACTGCGTACCACATGATAGCTAGTTTCCATCCAAAAGCTTTGGCCCCTGCTTGTAAATTGATCCTGTAAAGTTAACTCCTTTGTTCAAGAGGTTAAGTACGTGATGTATCAATTGGGCTTTTTGTGGAAAAGCCCCAGAGCAATACACTTATTAAGCCATATATGTATTGCAGAATAATTTGCAGTAAAGTTATGAAGGGCAAAGATAGAGCATACAAAACTATGTAGGCTCCAGTTCAAGAAAATATCAGTTCAGAACAGAAGAGAATTTAAGCATATGCCTTACTTCCACTGAAATGTGGCTCCTAATCACATTTCAGGTCAAGAGAGTGGCTAGTGCCAACAGGGAGGGATGTAGACATATGCTTAAAACCTCTGAACTGAGGCAGGTGTGACAAAAAGGCCTCTGGAGTCTGGACTGACCAGACCAGGAATCAAATTTGCACCCAGTCTATACCAAACACACCAGGGAGACCCACAAGGGGAATATAAGTTGGAAAGAAAGAGCAAGATCATCTGGAGACACAAGGCCAGACATACAAGCTCAGTTTGATTCCAGCTGCAAAATATGGCAATGACATGTCTCTGGGATGCAGCAGCACAGCCAGGAAATGAAGACACATTGGCCTTCATCACTCCTACATGGATACCTTGCTTACAGAAAAGTGGATGCTGAGGATACCAGCCCTGGAATCACAAGATCTATTTGTTCTTTTAACTTATGCTTTGGGAATGACCTTGGGCCACATTTCCCTCACAGCATGGTGGCTCATGTATCTGTCCCAACCTCCCGTGTGAGAGTAGAGAACCCGGAAATGCTGTCACCATGGGGACCACAGAAATCCCTTTTGTAGATGGAAAAGTACCTACATTCTGGTTGCTGTAACCATAAAAATATTCTAGGGAGCAAAAAGGTCTTCTGTACAAGTAGTTTTGCCACCATGGAGAATTCAGAGTGAACCCTGAGGAAAAAAGGAATCTTCCTCACAGGAAACAGGATTGTCTTCACATTGTCTTCTTCAGTGAAATTAACATTGCCTAGGAAGGATGATCGCTCCTCTAACATCTTAATCCCTGCCACCTACCCTGCTGGCACTGGGATCATATGCATCTTTGGCAACAGGCAATTGGCATTTTCAAAGCATGCTAAATTCTTCCCTTCTGCTGCAGTGCATCAGGACACGGAACATATTGGCAGCCTTGCTCAATGTTATCATTTTATTAGAAACTCTTGAAGGAGCATATTTGTCTTATCCCTTCAGTTTTTTGTTATTTCTTTCTGGTAGCAAGAACCAACAGCCAGTGAGGTACTTTCCAAAGAAAATAGTGGCACAGTCTCTGCCTTGCAGGGCCATCAATCCCTTTAAAATCCTCTGCAGTGTTGTGAAAAAAGAGAATTAGAGACTCAACCCTGCCATTGTGACAATGTAAAGGTACTTTCAATTTCTCTTTTCTGGATGTCTGTCTGTGTGAGTGTGTTTAACCTTCATCTGTTTAATAAAGAGGTTTATTTTTCCTTTGTAAATGGAAAAATAAACTGGGGAAAAAAGTGTTCTTGATTTCCCTGCCTTAATCCAGTTCCTGCTCCAAGGTAGAGCATCACATCAGCTGTGCTGTTAAACACCTAAAGTATTTTCCTCCTCAGGGACCCTGGCATAGGCAATTCTTATGGATGTCTCAACAAAGTCTGGAACAGCACTGGCTCAAAGAGTTTGTGGGGATTTCAGGAGTATAGTTAGCATCTCATCTGATCTAAACTGGTAGAGCTCTGCTGTGCTCCTCAGAGCTCTGCCAACTCATACCAGGTGGGGATCTGGCCCTCAGCCTCTATTAATTGTCACACGCACTCAGAGATGAAAAATACATTTATCACAAAGCAGGGAGGAACCTGCACAAGCTGCCAAAAGGGAAGGTGTTCACTCAGCTCGGCTCAGAGGGGCATTGCCTCAGTGGCACTGGGCACAGTTCTGCCAGCAGCAGGAAGGCTCTCACTGATGTTAACCAGTAGTGACAGAGAGAGACCAGACAGCACTTTGGAGTTCCTCCCTGCCCTATTTTTCTGATGTCTGTTATTTAACAAGGAATCAAGTCTTCCCTGTTGGTACAAAATACAACAACCAAAGCCAGGCAAAGTCCTGCAGGAGCAGAGGGCTTAAAGGGTTGTGTGGCTCTGTTCAGACAGGATTTTGAGGACAAATTTGGGCTTCTGGGGATTGGAGATATGGAGTGGGTAACCAGGAGCTCCCAGTGGAGTAGGGCTACATGCAGTGATGGTGGTGGATGAATTCAGAGCAGCTGACTTTCCCCGGGCATTTTTCTGCCTAGTTTGGGAGGTTTCATAGGAATTAGGGAAGGATTTGTCAGGCTGTGGTGCCAAACCAGTATTTATCCAAAGAAGCCTTTTGATATTTTAATTGTGTCAGAGATCGCTAGCTGGCATCTCTCTCTCCAAACCTGGCTAGTCAATGGGAATGGAAGATTTATACCCAGCCTTTGTTTTAGGGCTGCAAATAGGCAAAGGGAGGGCTGAGCTTTCTTTTGTCTGACTTTAAAAAGATACCCCCTCCTCTTCATCTGCTTCCAGCTCATCCTCCTGGCTGGCAGACATGGAAACACTCCTGCCAGAGCTATGGAGAGATGGGGGAGGCAACAATGGCCCCCTTAGTGTGAGAGCATCAATAATAACACAAGGCCCACTCAGATGCACACGAGCCTTTCTGTTGACTGCTGTGGGAGTTGCCTGCATATTTTAGGAGACAATTAGGCCGGTGCCGTGTACACTGCCTATTCACTCTTCATCTCCAACCCTGGGGAGCAGAAGGAATGATTTATTAGGGAGACAGACTTAATGTCTTCTGGCTTTGGTCAGCTGTGGTGTGAAAATAGCCTCAATGAAGGCAATTAATATCAAATCCTAATTAAAAACATAATCTTTCATTGGTTTGCTCACAGACAGCCACTGCACTGGAGCACAGTCTTGTGGGGGAGGACAGAGAAGGTGTAAGAGGAGATGGGGAGTGGTGGGAAAAGGCAGGAGCTCCCACTCATGAGGAAGGCAAGTGTGGGCACCACTTGGGAGTACTCAGTCCCTCACGGAGGACTGCCTGGCAATGGGAAACTCTCCATCCTGCTCTGCTGGGGCTTTACAGTGACATGAAAAACTCAGGAGGGATGGTTTGTGTCGGCTGGTACGTATTCAGACAGTTCAGGAGAGACTAGCACTCCTCTCTGTGACAAATCCTCAATAATCCTCCAAAAGCAGAAACAAAAACTAAACAAGTGATGCAGCTTGAGCTTGCAAACAGGCGTGGGTGGCACTGTTTGATCTTTGGTCTCTGCCCAAATGGAGCTGGCTAAACACCAGCACTCCCACGAGGTTTGCACCAGCAGAAAGCCCATGTTTGCATAGGTGCTGGGATGAGCTGCTCACCCCTTTGCTGTGGCTTTGCCTGCCAGACCTCATGTCCTTACTTCTGCCCTGAAGCACATTGTGGTGCCCCACATTAGCTCTCACTGAAAATATGCTTGTTCTGCCCTTGTACCTGGTCCTCTGTCAGGTTCGTTTAGTGACACTGACTGAAACCATTGCAGAGAGGGTGTTTTGTGCCTTTATACTGGAATGTGCCCTCTTTTGAGTGTCCCACTTCAAGCCAGAGGCTGCAGAATGAGAGATCATGTGTGGGTGATGGGGAAGCTCCAGAGGCTGGATTAAGTCTCCAGTGCCCATTAGCCCTGTGGTGGGGGTGCTCCCCCATGCCTACCTGCAAGCAATACCCTGCCAGGTCTCACTACATGAAGTGCTCCAGGGGACACAGCAGCTGCACCTCTGATAACAAATTAAACATGCCCAGGACTCTTCTCTGTCACTGAGGCCAACCAGCTTAGAATAGCCTGCAGCTGTACTTCTGAGCTTTTTGCCCTCCAGAACAGTGTAACCTCTTCCAAGTTGCCTGCTGGGAGAGGTGGCTGACCCATGCTGCTTCTGAGCTGAGCTGGAGACTTTTCTAACAGTGCAGACAAATTCCAGAGCTTTTGAAATAGAAAATCTTTTAGCAGTATTTAATTTATCAGTCAAAATAGAGATTAGATGTTTTCAGTATCTTCAGGTTAACAGAGGACTTAAGTGATTCAAAGAGCTATTCCAAAATGCCAATGGTGTGGGAGAAATTTTTAGGGCTGCTGCTCTGGGAAAAGCAATCTCTGCTTGAGCTGAAGCCATTACTAATCTGAGCATGAGTCTATTCAGCAAGTTCACATCCGCCACATCTGCTGCAGCCAGCGGCTGTGGGGTTCTTAGTGCACGCTGGCCCATCTGCTGAGCATCCACCTGCATCCCACACACCTGCTGCACTCCCAGCTGCCAGCTCCCAGCTCCCTGCCCCAGCTCCCTGCCCCAGCCTGGCTTCCCACACACCAGGAAGGAGACAGAGGCGGGCACTGCAATGCAGCCCTGCTGAGATGCAGGAGCACTGCCTGGGAGCACTGTCAGCGAGGAGTATGCCAATGGTCGATGGTCCTGCCAATGGCAGTGGTGATGGCAGTGCTGATGGCAGTGCCAATGGCCATGCTGATGACCTGCTGATGGCAGTGCTGATGGCGGTACCGATGGCCGTGCTGATGACCTGCTGATGGCAGTGGTGATGGCAGTGCTGATGGCAGTGCCAATGGCCATGCTGATGACCTGCTGATGGCAGTGCTGATGGCAGTGCCAATGGCCATGCTGATGACCTGCTGATGGCAGTGCTGATGGAGGTGCCGATGGCCGTGCTGATGACCTGCTGATGGCAGTGCTGATGGTGGTGTCGATGACCTGCTGATGGCAGTGCTGATGGCAGTGCTGATGGCGGTACCGATGGCCGTGCTGATGGCAGTGCTGATGGCGGTGCCGATGGCCGTGCTGATGGCAGTGCTGATGGCAGTGCTGATGGCAGTGCCAATGGCTGTGCTGATGGCCGTGCCGATGGCCATGATGATGGCCATGCCAATTGTCACTGTAGGACATGCAATGAACACATGCACACCACCAGGTCAGGAAAGGAAGAAAAATAGAAAGTTTATTTGTTACTTCAGTTTATACAGATTTTGGACAAAGACCATGGATCGGAGGATGAGGTTTCCACCTCTCCAACCACACTGGTCAAACTAGAAGTCCATCAAGTTTCTCCTCCCCAAGAAAAGAATGTCAACAATGAGATAACATTCTTTTGTTTACATGAAAGTGTATGAGAAACTTTGAGAATCTGACTCCAAATATGTAAACATTTCAGAAGACTGAGAAGAATTGTAAAAGAACAGGGAGACAGCTGATGACCTGCCGATGGCAGTGCCAATGGCCATGAGGATGACCTGCTGATGGCTGTGCTGATGGTGGTGCCGATGGCCGTGACAATGACCTGCTGATGGCCCTGCTGATGGCCCTGCTGATGGCCCTGCTGATGGTGGTGCCGATGGCCATGATGATGGCCATGCTGTCCCCTTCCACACCCACCACTTCTCCACTGCCTTGGGGTTCACCACATGCAGGACATGTGAACAGCCTGAACAGCAAGCCAGAGCAAAGCTGGCCCACAGGCAATACATATGGCTTCTTATACTAGAAACCAGACCATTCAAAACACAAAAATTTGCATCTGGAGTCTGCTCCTTGGGTTTATTTAGAGCTTTATTAATGTTATATATATTGCAATTAAGCATCTATATGCCTCACCACAGTTTTGTAACTCAGATGACACATGGCAGCCAAGTAAACCAACCATATTTCAGCATTGTACAGTGTGTGGCAACATATGCAGCAATGTATATGGGGGTAAGAGAAACTGGCTGACAGCTCAGTACTAAAGCATGTGATCCCACTCAGTTCTGATAAGTTTTCCACATAAAGAAGAGGTTTCCTGTCCTAGTTTCATCTGGGATAGAGTTCATTTTCTTCTTAGTAGCTGGTGCAGTGCTGTGTTTCGGTTTCAGTATGAGGATAACATTAATAACATGCTGATATTTTGGTTGGTGCTAATCAGTGCTTTCCCTGAGCCAAAGACTTCTGAGTCCTGGGTTCTGCCAGTGAGCAGGTGCACCAGAAGCCAGGAGGGAACATGGTCAGCAGAGACGACCTGAGCTGGCCAAAGGGATATTCCACACCCTAGAACGTCATAGTATAGAGTATAAACTGGAGGGAGCTGGCTGGAAAAGAGCTGATCACAGCTCAGGGATGGGCTGGGCATTGGTCAGTGGGTGGTCAGCAATTTTATCATGGGTTTTATTTCTCACTCTCTTTTAGCTATCTCTCTTCTCATTACCTTTTGTTTGTTTGTTTGTTTGTTTATTTTGTTTGATTATTAAACTGTTCTTAATCTCAACCCGTGAGTTTTATCTATTTCTGATTCTCCTCCCCATCCCGCTAGGGGTGAAGGGATTGAGTGAGCAGCTGAGTTGCTGTCTAGGGTTAAATCATGACACTTTTCTATCTGAGAATTCAATAAAAATTGGGTTTCTGCTCCTAAGAGGAATTGATGTATGCTATCATCTGTCCAGTTTATTCTGAGGTGTCCTTAGGTTCCCCTGCATCGCTATGAATCACTTCCCTAGAATTATGTGCAGATATTTAAAATGTATGCCTAGAGTATTTTAAAAACAGAACTAATTGCCAGTTTTGGGCTCCTTTTGCACAGTCTATCAAGAAGATTTTGAAGATCAACTGTTTTATTAGATAGCCAGGATTAGATCTTCAGCTGTATAAACTAGGACAGTCTCACTTCAAATTCCCATAGATGATCCTTATCTCACTTGTGCATGTCTTCAGCCTCAGGCTATACTCACTTCTGCATTTTGTGAGAAACCAAATGGGTGAAATAACCTGTTATGTATCCTAGTGTGGGGGAAATGCTGTTGTAGCACCTGTCCTAGAGCCCGCTGAAGGCAGAAAAAAGTGGCACTTACATTTTAAGATTAGGCCTAAGCCTTGCATAGCAAAGCACTGCAAAATGAGTAATTTACTTCCAGTATGTGCCTCATTTTCAGTGAGTTCAATGAGACTCAGAACTGAGATTTTCCAGAGACTGATTTGAGGCTATGGTGAGCTGGTTGTTGAATGAGAGCCTGGCTGGGCTTGTTTCATTTGCAGAAAATGGAAATGGGTTGCACTCAGGGATGCTGCTGCAGACCTTCCAGGGCAGATGCTCTCACTGCCACTCAGTCCACCATATGCCAGATCCAAAGTTTTCAGATGCTGCAGTTAACCAGCCACATTCCCTATGGAAAAGTTCTTCACAACTTAATAGGAAACTCCAGCCTTGTTAATGCCTGTTTTGGTGCTTTTTAATAATTTTAATTCTAACAGGAAATTGCATATAAAATGCTGTAGAATAGACAGGAAATCTGCTGAATTTCAGGGGATAGTTCTGATTTTTTCTACAGTTCCCTATTCTTGAAGATCCTCATAATTTCACCAATGTTAAATTATGCAGGACCTTTCCACAGAGGAAATCTGTCATTTATTTTCTTTACAATTTCAACTGAGTAAATACAGACAGAATAAAGTTTACTGTGGCACAAGGGAGGCTTGAATCTGAAGTCACTTTTCAACAAATACCTGGAGCTGTGAGTGATATCTCATGCCCAACAGCTGAGTATGTAATTTGAAAAATCCTGTTACATGAGCAAATGGGAAGAAGAAAATACTTTTCTCAAAGCTTTTCACTTTTTTAAAGTTTCTTTTTTATATTTCCTCCTCTATCTGCCTTGATTTTAAAAGACTAACCCACACAAAGTGTGCTTTTCCTATTCAAGAGAGAGCTGTATCCTCAGAATTATCACATCTAGTCCAAGCTGAATCTTGATCCATGTGTTTCCTCATGCCCCAGACTGCTTGATACTCAGGGTTGTGATTCAGGTGCGTCTTCCTATGAAGAAGAAGATCTGGATTTCCTTGAAGCTTCAGAGACCCAAAAGCCTGCAGAGACACTAGTAGAGATTTGATTTTTAAATTAAGGAAGATGGCCTGGTCCACATTCATCTTTATATACCCAGTTTGTATATGCAAGAACTGGATGACTGAGTATTTGTATATGACTTTATCTAATTGGAAGACTAATTACCCAGGTACAGATTTATAAATAGAATGGAGAAAGAGGGCTGAAAAAAGGTAGAAGAGTAGATTATCAATTTCATCATACCCAATCTATGCTCCTCCATCCCAAACATCTACAGAGTCTTCTTCCCTGTGTGGGGCTCCATCCACTGCTGCCATTCAGGCACATTATCTTGCACACACAGCTGTTGCTTTAGAATAATGAATCATTAAGTTTGGAAAAGACATTTAAGATCATCAGGTTCAACCATCAACCTAGAACCACTGCCATGTTCATGATTAAATCATGTCCTTAAGTTCAATATCCACACCTTTTGAACACTTCCAGGGATGGTGACTTCACCACCTTCATCAGCAGTCTGTTCCAATGCTTTACAACCTTTTCTGTGAATTTTTTTTTAATAATATCTAATTAAATCCGTCCTGGTGTTACTGGAGGCCATTAGCTCTCATCCTTACATTGCTGTGTTATACAAGGCCAAACACTTATGGGCTATCTAGATGCATCCAGCATTGAAATTTGAGCCATACTGTCAAAGCTGATTGATAATGATAAATAACAAAAAAATCAAGAGGAGATTTTATGCTTTGAGTTATCACAGCAATGCAGGGAACCCTCCACAATTTCGTAGCGGCTGATGCAAAAGGCATGTTTTAATTCTGTGCCCTGGAAATCTCACAGCTGTAGTTAATATTTCTTTTCCAATTATTGCTGTGATTGGATAAAATATATTTTAATATCTTTGTGCTAATAGTTCTATCTAGAGAGAGAGGTATTTCCACAGCACTGCAAGATCATTACACTTATTTGTACAATTCACTTAACTCTGGTCCATGATATTGCCAGAAGCTCTTGATGGAATTATGGTTCCATAATTATAGCTTTATACATTACAGTCCTAAATGGCCTTCGGGCTGGATTCTCACTTGCAATAAATCATCAGGGCTTCATTGATTTTATTGAAGTATATGGAGGAATGTCAACTTACACCAGCTGAAACCTGAAGTGAAATCTTCACCCTTTGAAGTCATTGGGAGTTCTGCCATCTGCTTAAAGGCAGCCAGAAATTAACCCTTGCTCCTCATTTTTCATAACCACTTTGCTACCATGAACTGCATCAAGACAATAAATTGTTGAAGCTAATGTTATCACAAACCAAGATGCTGCTGCTGCTGATTAAAATCTATCATTATCACTCATTCTCTAAAAGGTTGGGCACTAAAAGGTTTGATTCCCTACCACTCTGCACCTTAGATTCCCTTTGTACAGACCAAATGCAGCAACTCACCCTCAACTCCTAAAACACCCTCATACATTTTTATGGAGGTTTTTTTATATGCACACATAAATTTAAAGTTTCAAAGTATGTCACTGTGCACTCTCAGCTAATTTACTGTTCATATATGACCCTCAGTGAAAGGAAAGGATAAATAAAACAAGAAGACATCCAGCATTTCAAATGGTTGGTAAATGGATGGATGAGTTCATTCAGGCTCCTCTGGTAACCTCCACAGCCTTCTGCCAAGAAGCCTGACGTGGAAGAGGAGATTAAAATACTGAGTGTGGGGAAATGTATTGCACTGGGGGAAACAAATCTGTAACATTCATATGTAAGTAGGGAAAATCACTCACTGCCAGAGGTCTAGATTTGATCTAGTATGGATCACTTGGGGTGGATGCAACTATCAGTCACTTAAGAGTAAGTACAATGTGCTGTCAAGACTTTCCCATTAAAATAACACATATAGCATAAATGTATTTTAATGATGATATTTTTATGGGCTTAAATTTA
>VZUA01060890.1:19212-30928 GCA_013401035.1 Horornis vulcanius | reverse complement strand
TTAAATGTGGATGTTTGTGCCTTGCCCAAAGTCAGCTTTGGCAGGCACATCAGAGATCAGCAGTTCCTAAGTCTGAGCAGTGAACTTTTGATTACAGCTTATTGCCCTCCAAATCTAATTCCTTTAAAAATCAAAACAGGTCCTCCAGAGGAGGATTATTAGGGGTCTGCTAAGGATAGAACAGCACAGGCCCAAATTTACCAACAGATGAGACGGCTGTGGCGTAGGCGAAAAGAAGGCATAAAATGTTTATCCCTTTAAGCCACAGTGACTGATGAAGGGTAAGCTGAAGGGAATGCTCTCTGGAGACCTCTCCTGCACTGCACTGCACCAGTTTTCCTTTCGTATCTTATTTGTCCTTCCACTAAGATAAACATAACTTTCCCCCATTTGAATCCGTTATGACAAATTTATTGGGTTCACTCAGAGAAAAGCTATCTGTTGCTTCTTGGTGGCTCCAGAACAGAAAGATAAGAGTGGGCTGTTGAAAACGTTGAGCTTCTCATAACTAGAGAATCCACAGCCAAGGGACAGACGGGCTGTGCTCTTCTCAGGAGCCTGTGGCAGCTGGAGCATCCTTTCAGATACATCACCTTTCTGATATATCAAAGGTGGCATTTGGGAAGGGGAACCATGACAAACTAAAAACAAAGATAGAAAGTCAGCAAAATGGAAGACTAGCCAAACCATTTCCATGGAGCAGAAAACTGAGAAGTTAAAACCATTTGGCCAGACACTTACAAGTGGACAATTTAGCTTAGAGGATAATGCACTGATGCCACAAGCTGCCCTAAAGGGTAGAGTGGCTTTGTCACAATGGGCAGCTGGAATTTTTTCAGGCCCACTGCAGCACAAAATGTAATGGCAGAGAGGAGCCCACTCCAGCATGCCTGAACCCACATGCTTTCATGTTAACTAAGCCCTAAAAATAACATGCTGTACCAAATGCAAATTTATAAAGTCAGTCCAGGGGTTTTTTCTCCTCTGCTGTCACTTGAAGAATGCTGTAAGCAGTTTCATCTCAGTCATTTAGTACTAACAGATGCCTCTGCTTCTGGCACTGATGGAGAAAAGTGAAGCTTTCACATAGGGAACACAGTTACTCCAAACTACCTGCAAGGCAGTGATGAATACAGCCCTAGGGACCACATTTTTCTGGGTACAGCGCATTAACAGAGCATTAACCAGGAGAATGTTAATTACACATTGTCACTGCTGCTCACCCAAAAGGAATTCAGACTGGCAAAACATGATCATAAAAAAGAAGGCATTTGGAACAAATCAATATATGTGTGACATAAAAATGCCATTTGCATCCTGCAAGCCTTGCATCTGCCTCTCAAGGTCTCCACAGCACCATCAACCACACCCTCAGATGATGGTCCAGTGACTCTGCACTCCACATAATGAACACTGACAGGAAGATTAGAACAAAACCCAAAATACCCTCTGGTAACATTTCCAGATATAAACCCCTCTTTTCTACGGAATTTTGAGCTCTTTTTTTTTCTCTTAATAATTCTGTTTTAAGACAGACTTCAACATTCCAGTGACCGAGGGCCAAGACATCTGGGTCTCTGAGGTTAGAATGTGCTGTGAGGACACAACTTCCTGATTCTCTGCCCAGTTTCATCCCCAGAGTCTCCCAATATGCTCAAATCTGTACTGTCCTCAGGGCCGACAAACCAGATGGGGACAAACCAGCTCAGCACACCCTGAGCCCTCAGCTTGCACCCATCAAACCCTTGGAGGAGACCAGGAGATCCATTCTGCCATGTCTATGACTGCTGGAGATGACACAGTGTAGAGAAGAAAGTCACAAAGTGTCAAATCAATTCCCCTGAGCCACAGACAATTTGGTTTCTACTCAGACCAGCTAAATGGAGTACTGATCCACAGCATACCCTGAATGAAAACATATCCTTCACCACCATCACTACCAAATCACTGTACAGAAGAGCAAAGTGTCCTGTATTTTTAAATCTTTATAAAAGTTATATTCAACAGCTGGTTCTGTTAGTGAAACACTCTGCTGTTAATGTATGCACACACACGGGGCTCAGCCTGGTGTGAGCATGCAACTTTGGGTTAAAGCCACCATTGCTTTATAAAGTGTGCACAATCATCTATAATCTTTGCAAAATACAAAATACAGTTTGCTCTCTGTTGCCTGTTCTGCACAGCCCTTTCATTACAGAAACATCTGTTAGAAGTGCTTTAGCTGAGAACTCGTCAGACTTTCCATTATAAACCCCTATATTCAAGGGGTTACGGCAACTGAGCCATAAAAAGTTGCTCCAGGCTCAAACTTGGCATAAAAGGTCTCCAGTGGGAGAATTTTTTTTTCTAAGCCCAAAATGTTAAAATACATGGAGTTAAACAAAAGCAATTCACTTTCCCTCAGAGACTGCCTCTCTTGATTCTATGTGTTTGACTTACTTATATGTACTAACATTGTGCATGAGTCTTTAAAAGCAAGCTATTGATTAATTAATTCATTAAGCTATTCGTTAAAATAAAGTCACTAACTTTGCAGCCTTACTGATTCATTTAAAATGTAAGTGGCCAGATGATTTCTGATAGAAAAGCAGCTACCACATAGAAAATAAAATTTCCATCTATATAAAAAAGCAAGGGGTGGGGGGAAGTACTTTTAGGTTATATTTTCATCCTTAGCTTTAACTAACTTTTCTCTTGCAGACAATGGTTTTACCCCTGGGCTGACAGTAGGATACAATGACAAAAATGACCTGAGGGCAAGTAGAGAAGCTATTTTTTTTCAGAGGCAGCCTGCTCTAGCAGGATGGTGGAGATTAGCAGAAAGATGTTAAGTAGGAGGAAATATGCTTGTTTAGAGAAGATAAGCGGGGGCGGGTGGGTGTGTGCTTGTGTGTGTTTCACTCTACTGTACTGATCAAGGCAGTTAAGGTGATCCACTGATCCACAAGAAGTGGTAGAGACAAAAAATCCTTGCAGCCTGAGGACAATGAAGAAGAGGCAGAAACCATAAGGGTTCAATTTAGGAAAGACTGGTTTGCAGGTAAAGGAAGATGAAGCAAACCTAAAACCCAGGAGACCTTTGAATTGAAGAAGAGCTCATTTTTCAGGCTTGAGGCTATGAGCAGTGCTGATGTTCAGCAAGGCAGCCCTTGGGTACAGAATGAGCAAAACTCTTGTTACACCATCAATTGTACTGCACCCAGCAGCTGCAGCAACAGACCTCACTGCTGATCCTGCAGGAATTTAAGCCCATGAGTAATCCCATTTAAATTAATGGGATTATGCCTCAGAAGTGTAGAGTTAAGCATATGTGTATTGGGTTTTTGGAGCAGGATCACAGAGTGCCCTTCCTGCAGTGTCGATGCTCTTTGTGCTGCCATCCCACAGCTGTGTTCTTCCATCCACCCAGCCATTGGGAAGGAAGGCTGCAGAATGAGCTCTAAGATCTCAAAGGAAAACCCCCAAACTGAGGGAAGTCACACAGTGATTCGCCATTGAATGAGTGCCACCATTGAGTGGCACCATTTCCTCTGAGTCAGTCCTGAACAAAAGTCCCAGCACAGCTTTAGGATGGGAAACTGCGGCTGGATGTGCGGTCCCATGGAGGAGATGGAAAACAAACATCCTGCTGGTGACTGCCACATAAGGTCTCAGTAGCTCATTTGTAGGGTTCGTTTTTTCACCCTGGTGTTTCTGGCCAAGATCCAAGTGCTGTAATTCCAGCTTTCTGGTTCACCCTCCCAGCATGGGCTCCTGCTGTCTTGTGGCCTTGGTTGCATTTCTGAGCAGCTGCTGGAGCCCTGATGGGTGAGGGACAATGTCTCTGTACACACAACAGATGACCCAGACACCCCTAGAGAATGAGCATGATCTGAAGAAACAACACTGCAACCTTCACTCACGCTGAGGAGAGCTTTGGTTTGTATTAAAATCAGACATTGCTCAGTGTGCTTGACTACAGCAAAGTGGCTCCCCAGCCTTCACTGACATTGGAACAACTCAAGATTTCACTATGTGCAAATGTTCCCTTTAATATTTCAGCTCTAGCAGTGAGCTCAGGGAAAAGCTGTGAACATGGTGCAGCACCTTATGTGAGTAATGCACATATTACATCCTGCCTATGGACGTAAGAGGAATATTTCACCACTGCAATCTTGCTATCAGCATGCAACATGTTTGAGAGGCTTCTGATTCTTGGACGTTGGCCAATCTCCTCCAGAGCTCTGGAGTTAACAGTGCCATCAGCTGATGCATTGTGTCACACCCTATGTTGAGCATCAGGAGCTCCTAGAAAGGAAAAGCTCAGACAAGGAATCAGTCACTTAAGTCATAGGTTATCTGAAATGAAGACTACCCATGGCTTCCTTCCTTTTTACTGTTTCCTGCAACCTTCTTCTATGGCAGTTGTCACCATACTTCTTAGGTCAAGAACACTCAGATGACCCCTCCTCATTACATTCATTATTATTATGAAAACATTAAAGTTCTCTAAATTAGAAAGAGTGTCCCAAATGTCAGATATTTGACTAGCTTGCTCCCCAGCAATTCAATTTTCTGTTTTTGCTTTATGTTAACAATGGAAACAGAGGTTTTGACTAGTCCAAAAAAAACCTCTTCTTTGAAATATAAACAAATATTAAAAATCTGACAACAAAAGCTGACATTAAGTAGCTGGAAATCTGAAATAGGTATCAGCTAAAAAGAAATTTCCTGCTTCTACTACGTGTATTTCTACCTTTAATCACTGTCATATTATTTTCTCATCCCTGCTTGTCCTCCATGGCATGATATGAGCAGATATCAGGTCCTAAAGAAGCCTTTTAAAATAGATCAGCCTTTTAAGATTCATCTTTGCAGTAAGAAGGGAATAATGTTCACAAATTTTATACTATTATATGTATTGAAATACTTTTCCTGGGCAGTTATACGTAATGTCAACTCTACCTTTCTTTCAATTTTGAAATTTCAAACATGATCATCTCTACACGTCCAATTAAAAAAAATATTTTCCTTTGCACATTCTTTATGTGAAAGTGATGAAAATAATGTATTTAAAATGAATGGGAATGGATGTGAATCTCTTGCTTTAAGAAGAAACAAACTGGTATTTCCATAAGCAATTAGACTACTTTAATAGTCTATAATCTTTCATGCCAAGAAATGACAGAAGCAACTTCTCAACTATATAAAAGTGTCAGGGGTTTATTTGATGGTTCTTTAGAGAAAAGATAACTCATGTCCATCTGGATCTAACTCAGCTATTGTGAAAGAGCAGCATCAGCATCCAGAACAGCAGAAACAGCAGAGAGTCAGAGTTCAGGTCCCAGTGCCATCCTGTTGTTTCTGCAAAAGCAAGGCAAATGACCCTGGAAAAATACAACAGAATGCATCAGGGAGAGGTGTTATCCTTGGCTATAAAGCTCTCTCTGAAGTAATCACTGTGGGTGTTGATTTTGTCTTTCTTTTATTTTGCTTTTAAATAAGATCTGTGATCCTGTTAGCATTTTGCATGTCACAGTGAAACTTCACCCTAGAAAGGGTTTGGGATGAAGATTCCTCAGCTGTGATCCAGGGCACAGTGGTGAGCTCACTGTGCCTGCAGTATGCTGACTTGCATCCTGGACTTCATGTGAAAGGAACAGAGCCAAGGGAAGGAGAAGAGATGAGATAAACAGCAAAAGCAGAAACCATGGTCAACTTTTACAGGAAGGTCAATACCAATATTCCTCTAAAGACCTCTTAAAAGGAGGCACAAATGCTTTTTCAGTATGGTTTTCCATGTAATGTAAATTGCCACAGGGATGTTACACAATGACTTGGAGGATAAGGGCCCATGAGGCAATTTCTTTATTGAGATGTGGAGCTCATCACAGAAAAGCTGGAAAACACCTGTAGGTGTGGGAATAAGTTTCTAGTCTTACTGGAATAATATACTCTGGTCATTGTTCTGGCTTTTCAAGATCCCAGAGCATACAACATCTATTTCTGTCTGTCGTCTGAAGGATCATTCCTGGTTTTTTTCCACAGATGAGAAAATTTACCTGGCATTTACCAGAAGAAAAACCATCAAGCCATACATTTAAGATGGCCCATGATGATCAGAAGCCAAGAGACATTGGCAACGTGATGAAATTAAATGTATGAAATGCAAGATTATGCCAAACTTGAGGTGCAATGTAAGAATTGGCTATCGATGGACCACGTATGTTGTATTTCCTATAAATAGGTACAGCACTGAATGATTCAGAAGTCTGACCTGAAGACCAAAAAACTGAGGGAAAGTTTCCTATTGATTTCAGGGCCTTTGGATTACTAGCTTTTGCAAGAAGCGCCATTGATTATTGAAATTCCCTCAGCCATATGAAACCCCTTAGAAATATTGTTCACTATGCTGTAGCTATTTCTGCCACAACTTCTACCTTAGCTATCTGTCTCAGGCTGATCTATTTTAAATAATTATTTCTTTCTGGAACTTTAAAGGTCTGAGTCATCCCAGATAATGAATTTGCAGGGAAAGCTCCTTTTCCACCTCCTCCCCCCAACCCCCACACTACAGCACTGTACATGAGACTTCACTCTTCCATTAGAAGAACTTGAAATTTGACAGTGGCTTGAAATTTGACAGTTTCCATACGGCTTTTCAAACAGACATATACTTTCACCTCTTTGTGAGAAAAGCCAATATATACCACAGAATCACAGAACCAGCTGAGCTGGAGACACACAAAGATCATGGAGTCCAACTCCTGGCCCTGCACAGCACCATTCCCAAGAGTCACACCATGGGCCTGAGAGCATTGTCCAAACACTTCTTGAATTCTATAAGGCTTGGGGCTATGACCACTTTCCTGGGGAGCTTTTTCAGTGCCCAACCACCCTCTGCCTCTGGCTGAAGAAACTCTTTTTAATGTCTAAACTAAACCTTCCCTAAGCCTCCTCTGGCACAACTTCAGGCCATTTCCTCAGGCCCTGTCACTGGTCACCACAGAGAAGAGATCAGTGTTTGACCCTCTGCTTTCCCTCACAAGGAATGAGGTCTCCCCTTAGTCTCCTCTTCGGCAGGCTGAACAGACCAATGGACATCAGCCACTCCTCATATGGTTCCCCTCCAGACCCTTCACCATCTTTGTTGCCCTCCTTTGGACACTCTCTAACAGCTGAAAGTCTTTCTCCCATTGTGTCACCCAAAGCTGCACACAGGACTGCAGGTGAGGCTGCCCCAGTGCAGAGCAGAGCAGGACAATCCCCTCCCTTGCCCAGCTGGTGATGCTGTCCCTGATGCCCCCCAGGACAGGGCTGGCCCTCCTGGCTCTCAGGGCACTGCTGGCTCGTGTTCAACTGCCCACAGACCAGGACCCCCAGGTCCCCTTCTCTGGTGCTTTATCCAGCCTCTCATTCCCCAGTCTTTCCACACATTCAGGATTGCCCCACCCCAGGTGCAGAATCCAGAACTCTCCCTTGTTGGGCTTCATGTGGTTGGTGATTGCCTGGTTCTCTGAATTGTTGAAGTCTCTCTGCAGGGTGTCCCTGCCCTTGAGAGAGCCAATGGCTCCTTCCAATTTGTATCATCTGCAACCTTGCTTAGTATATCTTCCAGTTCTGCATCCAAGTAATTTATGATTATTTTGAAGATCACAGGGCCTAAGAAAGATCTAGGTTTCCATGACAAAAATTGCCTGAGACACCCTTGCTACATAGGATATGCCAGCCCCAAAGCTAACCAGGGCTGATCTAGACTGCATTTGGATCAGTGCACAGACATCTGAGAACTGCAAAACTCAGCTCAGCAGAGGAAAGAAGGAGGGTAAATCAGGGATGAATCAAGAAGCGAAAACTACATGTTCACATATCCAACAGGAATGGAAAGAAACTTAAGTGACCAAAGATGGGGAAGAGGCAGCTCTGCCACAGCTCTACCCACGCAGCTTTAAGTGACTGATCTACACTCTCTTACAGTATGGTTATGGTATATTTTACAGTATGCATTGAATTTTAATTTTTCTGTGCAGATTTCACAGCCTTCCTTCCTCCTGTGGCTTTTACTACACAAGAAGGGAAAGAGGCGGAACAAAAAGCTGCAAACCAAAGGGAGTGTGGGCGTGAGGGGGTTTATGTGTGCTTTGGGTTTGAAGCTTTGGCCTGAAAAGAGATATTTCTGTTAACAGACTACAAAAGATGGATGATTTGCTGTACTGAAAAAGTTCGAAACTCCTGCAACGTCAACACAGTTCATTGAAAGTTAAGAGGGGGCGTGTTATTTTTAGGTGCTAAGTAATTCACAACATTTTGTGTTTAAAATAAAATATTCATCTGTATCATTATGAGTCATCTTTGTTCAGATAGTTTACTAAAATATTCTCCTTATGTAATACTATCATCCAGCATGCCTGAGATCTCTATTTTATTTTAAAGTTGGTGTTCAGCAGAAACTCAACAGATTCATTTGTGTTTTTGAGGTTAATGGTTAAACAATATTTCAGGTATAGTCACTATTAACAAGCTGTAAAATGTTGACTTCCCTTGCTATATTTTCAAATATTCTGTGTCCTTTCTACTATTATTTTTCTTCTGCAGTTTATGTGCTGTACTCCTGCAGCCAGGAACATGTGTTTCCAATTACTTGAGCTTTCTATACCAGCTTTGCGTTCAATAGCAACATTTTTTTTGAGGTACAGCTCCTCCTCCCACAGAAGTTAATATTCCTCTCCTTTTTCATGCAGCTAACAGCAGTGGCTCTTGATTTCAGGCTTATTTTAGAAATTATTTGATTGGGAGCACCCCAGACAAGAATATTGCTTTCTTCTAAACTTCTTGTGTATTTTAAGTGAGAAAACCAAGCTTTCATATTGAATGTATATGAAGCCTTGAAGCATGACAGGGAAAACTGATGTAACTGAGTCTGCCTTGCATGACATTTTCTCTAGTTTCTTATACAGCAAAGAATCCAATTTGACCACTACAGCC
Organism: Horornis vulcanius; assembly: GCA_013401035.1. Classification (NCBI taxonomy): domain Eukaryota; kingdom Metazoa; phylum Chordata; class Aves; order Passeriformes; family Scotocercidae; genus Horornis; species Horornis vulcanius. The sequence continues at coordinate 21,964 of VZUA01060890.1, read as the reverse complement.
ACAATGGAAGAAATATGAAACATCATCCCACCCTTAAAATTCATGCACAGGCCTTACAAATCACATTCCTGGAGCATCTGCGCAACTTGTGTCCAAGTAATGTGTCGTAAGGTCATACCTTGTGATTATGGCCATTGGTACGTAGAGGATTGAGGCAGATAGATGTTTTTGCCTCTGTGTTGGCTTAGGGCTCAAACTTGTATTTGACTTTTCTGCACATTTCTGGGACCCACCACTGAAGAGGAATCTGAAGGTCCTTGAATGTTTTCTGAGTAGGGCAACAAAGCCAGCGAGAGGGCTGGATGTCATGTCCTGTGGGGAGCAGCTGTGGGCTCTGGCCTTGTCTGGTTTGGAGAAGAGGAGGCTGAGCGGTGGCCTCATGCTCTCTAACAGCTTCCTGAGGAGGGGAGGGGGAGATAGAGGTGCTGAGCTCTTCTGCCTGGGATTCATTGGTAGGACATGGGAATGATTTAAAGCTGTGCCAGGGGAGGTTTAGACTTGATATTAGGAAGCATTTCATGGAATCACAGAGGCATTTTAGCTTGGAAAAAACTTTTAAAATCTTCAAGCCCAGCTATTAACCCAGCACTTCCAAGTTACCATTAAACTATGGTAAACTACTACCAACCCTAAGTGCCACACTTACATGTTTTTTTAAATACCTCTAGGAATAGTAATTCAACCACTTCCCTTGGAAACCTGTTCCAATGCTTAACCACCTTTTCTGTGAAGATTTTTTTCCAGTGTCCAGTCTAAACCTCAGCTGGTGCAACTTGAAGCCATTTCCCCAGGTCCTGTCACTCATTACCTGGGAGGAGAGACTTGACCCCCACCTCTCTACAACCCCCTTTCAGTCATAGAGAGCAATAATGTCTCTCCTGAGTCTCCTTTTCTCCAGGTAACTCAGCTCCCTCAACTCCTCCTCATAGAACTAATGCTCTAGACCCTACCCCAGGATGCTTTGCCCTTCTTTCAACATGTTTCAAAATAGTGGAACAATCTTCCAAGAGGGGTGGTCAACACTCCAAGCCTGTCAGTGTCTAAGAGGTATAAGGGCATGCCCTTAACAACATTCTTGGTCATTCCTGAAGTGGTCAGGCAGTTGGACCAGATGAACATTTTAGGTCCCTTCCAACAGAAATATCCTATTCTATTGATCATCTGCATCAATTAAACATGGGCTTTCACTCAGGCTTCAGTCTGAGAAAGGTCATGGGGTCACCATACAGAGAAAATTCAGGCACAGAGCTGGAAATTGAGATGCCAAACTTACAGACAGTGCAAACATAAACAACATAAAACACTTAGCAAGAAAATGGACCCCAAAATGGACTGAGGCACAGTTCATCAAGCTAAGAAGTGTAGCCAGAGAGACTCAGGCTGTGTCTTGTCTAAGCAGAAGGTACGAGGCAATGTTTAAGTGGAGTGGAGTAGAGTTATTGCACATCCTTTCATCCTGCTTCAGGTCGGGATTAAGACAAAACACAACTAGAGAGCAGTTTGGCTGTGCGCTTGTATTTGTCACTTTAAGTGAAGTTTGGGTGATTTGACCAAGGCCAGAATAAGAGCTTGAACTTGGCATTAGTCATGAATCTGCTTAATTTAACTTCATTAACAATTTATTCTGCCTCCTAGGACTGGATATGGATCAGAAGGGGCAAGCCACTGGGGCAGAGTGTGGTGTGGGCCCCAGGCAGCAGAAAGGCCAGTCAGAAGGTGTTAAGGTGTTTGGAATAGATTATAGACCTCTGACCTTTAGTGACTGAGTAACCAAAGATTGACTAGCAGATCTCCCACCTGACATCCACGAGAGGAAAAGTCATAATTCCTTGTATGCATGAAAAGAGCCACATGAGCACTACTTTGTGGTTGCCTGAACACCGGGGAATATGAGTACCTCCCTCTGAAGTACAAAGCTGAGGCAGTGTGTACTGAAATTACAAGGTAGGAATGCAAGATATTTAGTCCAAGAAGAGTCATTCAGAAAGGGGATTAATTAAAGTGTGGTGTTGTATGAACTTCCTCCATGGACATGGTGCTTTGTAGGCCTCAAACAGACACTGTGTTTGAAACCTCCAATGATAACATGGCAGAGCATAAATGAGAGATCCTGGCTGAGCCAGGATGAGTGTTTCAGCTGGTGAACACTTGCAGAGGGATTCACAGCAAGTGAGAGTGGGATGAAGGCAGCCACCACCTCCCACAAGAGATGAAGGAGCTTTTCCCAAAGAGAAGCCTATAACCAGAGTGTAAGCCAGAACAGTGATGTGATAAGGAGAAATATGGAAATGAGACATCTGCAGAGCCCATTCCTTCTTTGGGAAGTGCTGCAGTCTCTGTGACAATAGCGAGTCTCTTCTCTAATAAATCTTTCTCCCCACCAACCTCTCTGGTCCCAAGAGCATTGGTAGCAGAGGACAGGCACTGCAGCCCTTCTGAGCATGGGATACAGCATTTTCTGACTCACTGGGTCTAACAGAGGCCACCCCACACCCATGTTGCCCTGGTTTTCTCTCTGCAAAAGTCACATCTTTCTGCAGCAGACCCAACCTTCTGCTGGGCCATCTCCTCATCTACGTACATCAGGGCCATAACATAGCAGACTTCTATTTTAGCTTTTGGCTTTGTTTCTCAGTTCTGTTTCCTCGTCAGCATTCTAGGGTTTGAATTTTGATGACACATACACATGCATATGCATAAGCATAAAAATCTTAGCTCCTAATCAATTGCAGTCATGGAAAAAAAAAAAAAA
>VZUA01060890.1:1447-13254 GCA_013401035.1 Horornis vulcanius | reverse complement strand
TTTGTCAAAATGCGTATTTTGAAATACTATGCCTACTTTCTTTCTCTTTTTTAAAATTTCTTTCCAGTTATACTGAAAAGGNGGAATCTTTACCTGCTCTTTAGCTTTGATAACTCTGCTTGACTGAGTTTGAAAATTTCTTTCTACCCCATTTCTGCTGGGATGTTTCTATAAAGTTTATTATTGTCAGCTTCATTATTTTGCCTACCATGCTGTCCCCGTTCTCCNATAGAAGAAAAGTAAAGGTGAAAAATGCTATGACAACAGAAGGACTTCTATGGAAAAAAAGTGAATAACTGAAATAGCTCACTGGCAAAGTTACATGGAACAAGAAAAAAAGAAAAAAAGTTCAACCCTGACATGTTTTAATTTTTCCTTGTTTTTCCACCAGTTCCCTCCTGACATCATCAAGCAACCATTTGGTCCTTGTTTCATGCAGCACATGCCAGGCAAGGCAGATGACTTCATGCCTCTAAAGTCAAGTACTTGTTCCCCCAGCTCTTTGCACAGATGCAGCCACCAGTGCAGCCCCCAGTGCTCCAACCACGCTCACAGGGAATGACCCCCATCACCAGTCTCATGCTTTCCAAAAAGTAGTAGGAGAATGACTGGGAACATGAGGACCCAACTTGAAAGATATTTTCTGAATCAGAATTAGGCTGGAGACCAGATGAGATTTCCTGATGGAGGGATGCCCCCAAAGCCCAATTTTCCACCCCTGTTCTGCTGCCAGGCTCCCTGCAGCCAACACAACCTAACTCCATAGTCCAGGCATGATGTCCAAGCCCAGCCACCTCCAGGGAATGCTGTAACCAATGCTAGTTTGCCAGAACTCCTGTCTTTGAAATAATAAGCAGAAACACACTGCAAATAGCAGAGGATGCTGAAGGAAACCTTTTCCTATAGTGCTCCTATTTTTTCCTAGCAGGAAACTCAATATAATGATACAGGTTAATATTGCATGTGAGACTCACATTAGGACCATTTCAGATGAGATAATTGCCAATGCCTTAAGCGAGGGCACCAGTCAGTGGATATTACCTCTGTGTCTAATTACTTTCACCAGCAAGTGAAATTCAAGGTACTAATTCTTATAATTTTATTATTATTATTATTATTTCTATGAAGTCTTAGGAGAATCAGAAAATCTAAAGACATGATGTTTTCTTTCTAACATGCTTTAGGCAGGACTATCCCAAAAAGTCAATTTTCAGAGAGAGGAAGGATTTTTGGAAGGGGGCCCTTGCCTTAGGAGTTCATAACCTCCGGAAAGCAGAGCAGCCTACAATTGTCCTCCTCCAGAAAATACAATGAAGCCTCCATTCTGCAAACATGCAGGGGCCTAATTTTGCATGTGTGAGTGCTTGTAATATGAATTTAAATCTGGCAACTCTCATGTAAACTTCACTTTATTAATTACATCTATGGGAGCAAGGGGTCAGCTCTGTGCAATATTATTGCTTCTCCTTGCTTTTGTATCTAGCTAAGAGCTTTACATTAATAGTGTAACCAAGGTAGATCATAGAAAAGAAATAAATTAAGAAGCCTAAAAGTGATATTTTTATGAGTGAACCACGAGACACAAAGAGCAAAGTGTATATTTTGAAAATAACCAGCCAAACAGACTTCATCTTAATTTTGCTAGGGACTGCAGTGTCTATTCCTCAATTCATAGAATCATAGGACAGCTTAGGTTGAAAGGGTCCCAGCCCCTCTGCCATGTAACTAAATTCCTTGACAAAATGGCATAAAGGGAGTCTCCAAACTCCCCTGTTGCTTTAAGTAGACAATCCCTACAATTCCTGGGGGAGCAAGCAGGGGGTCCCCACTGTACCAGCCTGGAATAAACCATCAAATATCCCACAATATTTGGGTTACATCCCATGGCCAGCCATACAAATCTTGTGTTACAGCAAAAGAGAAGTGGAAAAAGAACCAGGTAAAACTACCTCAGGACTATCAGGTATGAGCAGCCAGTGGCACACTGTAGTTCGGCAGGTTGCTGCAGGGCCCAGGGTGCATCTCCTTCTCAGAGGAGGAAAATTAGGCACCCTTCCACTAAAGCAGCACTATGATGAAATCAATGGAGTTAAAAAAGGCAGGGCTGAATGCAGGGCTGCTGCTCAGACTTCTGAGCGCTCAGGCTGTGGAGCCCCCCGGGCAGCTTGTGTTTCCAGGCGTCTCACATCGCAGATCTGATTTCAGGCTCAGCCATGGGCAGGCAATGGGTTAACAGGGACGCTGCACGTTAACTGTATCTGTGGAGATTATGGCATGTTTATCCAGTGTTCAGATTTCCTGTCTGAGTGTTTGGATTTCCTGAAATCCCTGCTATCAGCCCAAGTGCTGTCCACTGAGCAGACCTTTTTTTCTCTCTCTCTTCCCCCCACCCCACCCCCCTCTTTTTTTTTAACTTTGCTCACATGGTAGGTTTTCCTTCCTGCTCTCTTTCCAGTTGTGCCTGTGTCTCCTCACCGGTCAGGACATTCATGGATGCTGATCAACACGCTCAGACTCCAGAACTCTGAGGATTGCCATACATTGGATTTCCTTTTTATTATTATTATTATTTTATTTCTCTTTATTTTATCATTTTGTGCCAAGAAAACCTGAAGAAACATGCTCTTTTTTAGCTGCCCATGGGAGAATATGTTTTAGTCTGAGATGGAATAATGGCCTTAGGCTTGAGGACCAAATCTGGAATGGGAATTCAGACTGCACACATCCTGGTGAGTTGCGGCGCGTCGGGGCTGAGCGTGGCTGGAAACGAGCAGCTCGGAGACAGGGACAAAGGCTGAGCCCCTCCATTCAGTGTGGCTGCGGAGCAAACTGCGAAAAGCAGATGGGTGAAGCTGAAGTCAGAACTTTTTCCAAAAAAAAAACTGAAGTCCATTTCTCGTCCCTGAAAATACACACGCTGCTCCACAGCCCAGATAATGTCTGGGTAAACCTCGTAGCAAAATGTGTAAGGCCAGATTCTGTGAATCCTTTCTCATGTAAGAAACTTTTACTCACGTAAACCACTGTGACTTTAAAAAGAGCTCATGTAAGAAAGGACTTGCAGAATGGGGCCCACATTGTAAATTGCAATGTCTCACTCTCAGCAAAAATTAATTTTAAAAGAAAATGAGCATTTTCTGATTGCCTTTGCATGTTTCCTTGGCCTTTTACATTTTGTTGTAGATCTAGATTTAAGTTTTAAGAAGAATCCGTGTGCCAACTATTTGCCCTATTGTCTCTTAAATAAGTTTGCTGTAGGAGTGACAGTGTATTCCATGCAGCAGTTCCGGGAGGCCAGAAAGGGGCTTTCTGTTGTTGGAGGGAAAATGCTGAGTGCTGTGCTGCTCTGAATGAACTGGAAAGTTACATTCAGACATGGGGCTTAGCTAAGGTTTTAGCATCGGTTTTGGATGTGAGAGTTCATTATGACATTATCAGCCTTAGGTGGTTTTAGCTAAACCACAGTCACAAATGCAAAGAGTTGACCGGTCTCAAAATTAGTGACTCAGAATTTGAAAAGAATAAAATCATCCTTTCAGGCCTTTGAGATAGATTTCATTATTGGCATCCATGGAAGTGTTGCTGGAGTAAGTCGTGGAAGATAAAGCATCATCGCTGTTGTAATTTTTGTTCTGTCCCATGGCTGGAGGCTATGGTTGTGCTGAACATTCCTAAGCTGCTCATTAGAGCCAGTCCAGGGATCTGATTCTCTAATTGTAGGGGAAAAAAACTTGTTTCAGGAATTGCTTAGATGTAGGGAAACATCTATAGGAAAACCAGCTTTTTATAGCAATTTTACTTTTTTTATAGTAATTTTATTGTTTTTCTTAGACTTTGGAACAAGTCCTGAATTCTAGTGTACAGCACCGCATGTCAAACAAGAGACTTTGATATTTAAATTTGGGGGGGTTAATAGGACAGAATACTTTCCTTCTTATACCAATAAAGGAAAAGAGCCATTTTCCAAGTTCTTTGTGAAGCTTTCAGATTTGGGGTTTTAAACTAGCTGCCTGGTGTGCCAAATTTCTGTACAACCCTTTGAACATGGGGGCAGTGATCCCACTGCTCATCTTCAGGTTTTCTGGAGGAGCCAGTCCAAACTAATGTCTTGTCTGCCTGGGAACCTCCAGGAATCCAGTTTTAATTATTGACATGGGGCAACACTGAAACTGGTGGCATTTTATGCATTGAAAGGTTAGTTCTTGCTGTATATGTAGGATGTACTCTCATTCTAGTGGGGTGACTGTCAAAAAATGAAAGGGGGGCCAAGGAGCTCCTCCCCTGAGTTAGACTGGACTGTGATTCCCTGCCTTGGAGTTACATGCAATTTGATGGTCTGTGGTCATGGATGTGATCAAACTGGCTATAGCAGAAACATGGTCCTCTCAAAGCTGGAAGAAGAGTCAAATGTCATCAATGATCATGAAGTGCAGAGAATACAGATGAGGAGTCAGGGAAATACAAAGACTCATCTAGGTCTACCCGAATCTCCTAGCTTTGGAAATTTTGTTGGCCTTCCTATGAGCAAGATCCTTGAGACTGGGTCAGTTGTGCAATTTTTGCCCCCTTTTTGCAGGGCTGTTGGAGCTTTTCTGGTTTCAGCCAGCTTGGGAATGCTGTGGGAATAGTTTTTCTGGTGGTATTTTGGAATTTCCTCTTCTGCTCACACCCAGAGCAGGAAGTGCAGAAGCACAACCTTCAGCTCATTGTGTACGGGTTTCTTTTTATAAACCTGAATTCTCTGCCTCTCCCTCTTTTTTTTTTTTTTTTTTTTTTTTTTTTTTTTTTTTTTTTTTTTTTTTTTTTTCCTAATAGCCCTCCCATAGGATTAAGGTTCTGTTGGATTTAGACTGAGAATTTTTTTATAAATTTTTGTATAACAATACTAAGCACTCAGCGGTTCCTTGGTAATTCCTCAATAAGTGATTATCACATTAATTTTCAATTGTCTAAGTGCAATATTCCCAATCCCACAGTTGATAATGTCAATGTGCCGATGTCACCCAGCAGCTGCTTCTGCTGGCACTTACTCCTGAGCCTCCAGCAGCATGAGGACTAACTGGCTACCAGGACCTACCCACTCAGTTGCCCATGAAGAAATTCTGCAAATTCCTCTTATTTTGTAACGAATCGCACCATTAAACTCTCTAAGATTAGACACTTCATGCTTTAATGTTCTTTCCCTCACTCATTTTCTTTTTTCTGCATCAGTGAGGAGGTTCAACTCATGCGCCCTCACTCCATGTGTCCAACTCACTCACCATCACGACTGCCAGTCCTCCTGCCTTTCTTGCTGTTGTTGGCAAGTATGGATAAACAATTTTGACAGGTACAGAGTCCTGCAGAGCTAACTTCATAAGCAGAGTGATGTTTCACTGCTCAGATGATAAATGGACCAGAGGAACTAAACCACTTTCACCGAAAACGTCCCCACGTTCAAAAATTTTTAACCCTTCCTTTTCACACAGTTTTCCTCAAAAAGCAGAGAATTCACACCTGAGAAAGCAGATCATGTTTGGATTGCATCTCCCCCCACCCCCCCAAAACTATCAAAACTAGCTGTGAGCCCTTAATCTGCCATTTTAGAAATTAAAATAAAGTTAAGGTGGATCTTAAAGTTGATCCATGGCAAAATAATTATCTGTATCTCCATTTGGGTCCACTCTCAGGAACACTACAGGAACAGTTCTGCCAGTCATGATTGGAAACTCTCCATGAGTTTGTAAGACAATTAGGTCCTCAACAGTTTCATAGTCTTCAAAAATACAAGGAAACACAAGCAGAGGGAAGTTAATTTACTTCACTAAAATCCTCTGTAATTTAAGAAGAATTAAGCAGATGCAGTGGAATTACTAAGGGGATTTGAATTCTGTCCTTGTTTTGGGGTGTTTCTTTTTCTATTGCTGTTGGCTTCAAGTCTCTTTCTTGGGGGGAGCTGCAGAGCTCCAGAGAGGGCACAAGGAGGGGGATGGAATGACAGCCTGAGTCATTATTTCAGACACTGATTAGCAGCAGGCTTCAGCCTAGACCACACATCACTCCTCCCATGTGGCATCCAGGAGCCAAGCTCCATCCATGCTGAAGAGAGTGAGATGTGATCCTTGCTCAGTACCCCCCTGAACTCCAAAGCTGGGTTCAGCCTTGCCAAGTGATGCTTTTAGTGCATCTTCCTCTATCTCGACTGGAGTTAACAAAATCCATCTGTCTCTGTGAGTCAGCAGAAAAGTATTCAGCTTTTATAAGAGTTAAGGGACATGGGATAGCACAATGTCAAAGCGCAGAAGTCTCCCCCCAGCTTGGCACTTGCACATCACACAGGGAGAGGGGGTTGCATTTTCAGTTCCTATTCACCAGAGGAGCTGATTTGCACCCGCGGAGGATGTGGCCCGGGGTGTGCATGGCCACGGCTGCTGAACAAGGTTCCTTCCATCAGCAAACAAATGTGCCAGCGGCATCACCCAGCACACACTGTGACACGGCGGCTGCTGGCACTTTAGGAAAGTCACTTTTCTTCTCATCAAAAGCAAAATGAGGAAGTCTCCCCTCTACTGCCCCCAGTGCTACCACCCTGGCTTGAGCAAGTTGATCCTTAGGTATTTGTGTGGGGGTTTGTTCTCAGTGGTTAACCACATAACAATTTGAAGCATGTGGCTCAGTCAAAAGAAACTGCCTTTAAACATTTGCAGACTGTAACTGTGTCGGAGAGAGCAAAGTCCTAGCTGGGGGCTGCTGGCCACCCTGGGGGCTGCGGCAGGAAGCCCTGAACATCCTGCAGCAAGGTCTCATGAAGAGGGGGGAAAAAGCTGATTTTATATCTAGGAACGTCTCTTCTTGACAATGCTCTACAGCCAGGGCCAGATGTTCCCTCCTCATGTTTTGTGCCTTTACTTGGTGTGTCAGAGCAAAACACCCAACGGGAAACAAAACAGAGAGAAAAGGGGTGGCAATGAGGGGAACACTGTTTTGGCACGCCACTTTCATAAATAAAGACAGAGAAAAAATAACAAAGAAATTGGAGAAGCTTTGCTGTGAAGCTGGGAGTGCCTGAGGCTGCTGCATGATCCCTGGGGGAAGGATTGAGGCAGGTAGTGTGGGACTGCAGAACCAGGCTCTGCAGGGCATGGCACAAGGATCAACCCTGTTTGGGATGATAAAATGCCTCATTAGAGTTCTTCTATCCTTCAAACCTGAATTTGTTGTACAGAGAGGAAAGACTGGAGAAAGGAGGTGTACTTGCAGGGATAAAGATCCCAACACCTGCATGGTGGCTCAGCACTTGTTATCGCAGATCCGTGGGGCTATGTTAACATCCAGTTTTGAAGAGTCTGGGGCTTAAAGAAGCCAATAAAACTGAAGATTGCAACGTTTTCCCATGGGAGAAGAAGTCTGTGAGACATTCTGCAAGTAGTTTGTGACTTCCAAAGGCCATGGGCTTTTAATTGCCATCTGACCCAGTGCATCCTCAGTCCACGGTTAGGAGAGCCTCTCCTTGGCTACACATATACATGCTCCTAAGTGTTCATTGTGAAAAATAACAAGTGCAACCAGTTTTCCTTGCCCAACTACAAGCCTCACTTGTAATTCAGCAGGTAAAAATACTGTATCTGTACAATCCCCAGAACAGTCTTGATCTGAGAAAGCAAATGGCTTTTGGATTGTGGCCTTAGGATTGAAAGTTAAACTCATTTGGAGAAAGGGTAAATAAGGCCTTGCCAAGTCTTCTGTCATGGCTACAGTGGCAGAAGCTGTAGCCTGGTGGCAGAGAGATGGGATTGGATTCCAGTTAGAAATTGAGCTGTGCCCCCAAGGTCCTGGGAGGACCTGCAACCCCACACATTTCTTGATATCTGTTCTCCAGTCTGGGGAGAAAATAAATCAGCTCTTAGTTAGGGGCTGAACTACACCCTTGGGATTGCCATCTTTTGTCTCTGAATTATGATGTGACCATGGGCAAGTCACTGCATGGCACTACCCAGACCAGCACCAGGAGCAGCATGGCTGGCTCCCACTTTCCTTTAGTTCATCTCTGCAGCAGCCAGAAGGGAGCGCGTACATGGGAAACGCAGAGCACACGGTTGATGTGCTCCTCAGAACTACTGGGCCAAGGAGAGGGAGATGTCTCCTGCCAAGCCTGGCACAGCTTCATGTCCTTTTTATAGCAACTGGCCAAATGCATAGAGAGCAATTCTGTCCTGGCCAGACCTGCCAGCCAGAGAGGCAGCAGGACATTTCAGGCACTAGGACAAGCCTTATAGTATCTGGGTTCAGCCTAACACCAAGCCCTTAGCACAGTGCTATGATTTTACTTAGGAACATAAAACCATCTGATCCTTCAGGATCTTGTATCCAGGAGTGGCTGACGCATGGGAGGTGCAAGAGTTGATCATGGAGGACATGTCGTGGTATTTCCACAGATAATGGCCCCAGCTTTCCAGGATCACATCTGGAGGATTTTCGGAGCTTTCAGAGCTCATGCTTAGGATGTTCTTGTCCTGCAGATATTTGCAACATGCTTTATAGGCTTTTTCCTACTTAATACACATTTTAGGCATCCATTTAAAAAAGGCTTTTATAAGTACAAGAGATTGTTAGACAAAAATGGATAGGCAAAGTTGTGGAAGGAATTTTGTCCTGAATTTACAGTTTTTAAATTGTTACTAACAGTGAAGGTACAATCCTAGTTTCCTACCTTATTTATGGTAGTGCTACATGCTGAATTTTGTGGAAATATTCCAGATTCATTTGTGAGTAAATAAGATCTATGCCAGCACTGTGTAACTCTAGTGATTTATTTATTCAATTTAGCATGGAACTATATTGCTACTTTCCTTCTGCATTAAAATCCAAACACTTCAGTATTCACACAAATTAATATGCCTACTTATGTAATTATTTACATAACATATTTGTCATAAAATGTGTAAGACTGTATTCTCTGCTGATGTAGGATACTGGCTCCATCCATCTGATAAGAGCCAGGTTGTAGTTGCACATCCGTTAATAATTATTTCAGCAGGTGTCCTTTTATTCCTGCTCATAATTAGTAGCTGAGTACTTAGCAAAGCTTGTCAGGATCAGAAATTCCTATAATTCAGTAGTTATCTATATTCATGAACAAAGAGGATCTCTACCTCAGTAGAATAATTTCTGAAGATATTTTAAAATAATTAAGGTATTTAAAACTAACGGGTACCATAATTCTACATTAAGTATAGAGCTTTTGAATTATTATCAACTAGCAGGGTATAATTCTGATGTTACATGTGTCCTAAATGAATCTGATTACAGATTTAATCAATGGTAAGATAGGTTTTAGCCATAATCCCAGATCTCACAGGTAATTTAAATTTTTTCATTTTTATTTTCTGTGTTTTTTGAAGCTGTGGTACAGAATGATCTATCATATCTCTGTATTGACCAGGATGGGGTTAAAAATCTAGTATCCAAGATGATCTACAGCTGGTATTTATTCTCATTACCTAGACAAGTGGGATTTGACTCAGTGGAAACAAATTTCCTTACTATTGAGAATATTAGACTTAAAGTGCATCAGTAGCAGAGGAACAAGGATAAAAAGGTGATTGGAAGTAATGTTGTGCTGGAGCCGTACAACAGCCTACCTGACACCTGGTCTGAATTACAGAAGTCTCTTGATGGTTGAGATTTATGCTTTTCTTTTCAAAGTTCCTTGCAAGCTCAGAGCAGTAATTAGGCTCTTTCCCCTATAGGGTGGTATATACATGTCTGCACAGGGTATTTCAAACTCCTATGCTTCATCCCCTCCATTGCCTTCGAGCACAGAGGACAGCCTGGCTGTAAGGTTCCTCTTCAGCAAGAAACATCCTTCCCTCTGGGATCATTTCTAACACTACTTCTGTCCATTTTAAGACACTTTGATTTCCCAAACAGCCACAAGTGGCTGACACACTTGTGTGTCAAGTCTGGGATCCCAATAGGCCTATGTCCTGTGAGTCACATCAGCTGTGCCCTAAGCAGAGTCCTCCAATAGCTACAGCTTGAGCAAGAGGGTTAGATTTACAAGTAAACCCCTACCACAGAATTACACTATAAGACAGACAAGGCACAAGAAGGAACATGACTCTAATCAGTAAGACCAGGTTTAGCCTGACCCTGGAGGAAAACAAGGAATCTTAGACAACACTTTTTCATGGTGTTGGTGCTAAAAGACACCTTACCATTTAAGGGAACCTTATCCATGTGGTAATTTACATCCTGGGGGGAAAAAAGGGAGAACTTATATCATAGAAATTCATATTATTTAAATAGGGTTTAAATAATGTGTTACTGAGAACTCAGTAGTATCTGTAGCCTGTCTACAGATTGCCTNGTAGGCAAATTGCTAGATGGAAAAAAAATACTGTTTGAAACCTCTAACCACCTCTTCCCAAAGGGAAGAGCCACAGCTACTATAAGACCAAAAGAGGATTTCCACAGGAGTGTAATGATGTGCTCACTGCAACCCAGGAGAAAAGCTTCCACAGCATTTGCCCCTCCAGGCTGCCCATTAGGGTTTTCAGAGTTCCCAAATCCTCTTGGTTCTTGGTATAAATTCATGCAAACCTATGTGTGCCAATGTGGCTTTAGGAGCAATAACAGTTCAGTTGTTATTTGTCCCAGGAGTTAAATTCTCTCTCCTTGCAATATCACAAGCCAATAAACCACCATGCTAATGCAAGAAGTGTTTCCTGGACATAATAACGTCCTGGCATCATTATTGCTTCCATACTAGTGCTGGCTGCTAGTACAGTGACAATGTTTTGAGAGGACCCTGTTTGCTAAAACTAACCATTGAAGGTAAAATCTTAATTAGTAATTTTCAAAAGTTGCCTAGAATTCATAACTTCAGCTCATAACAAATTAGATAGATTGGATTAGTTTATATCAATGTCCTTTTGAAAGTGAGGTCGATTATTTTAGTCTAGTAAGGGTTTTGTTAGACAAGAGTTCAGTGCTTCCTCTCAAGTGTCCCAGTTCAGGACAATGTAACTCCATTCTGAGCTGCAGAACATTTGTTTTTACCATTCAAGGCCTGTTCCAAATAGAAATCATCAGGTGGAACAGCTGTTGAAGACAAGTCAATGTGAGTCATGTACAAAGACACTAGGCTCCCTTCAGAATGGGAACTTAGATGGGAGAGAAAATGGGATGCCCAGAAAGGACAGGTTTGTGCTTTTGCTTCTTAGCACCTGCAGCCATCTGCAAATATGAGTGTACCAGGTTTAGCAGGAGGTGAATGGTGGTCATGAACACCAGAACTGAGCAGTACCAGCCAGCTCCCACTCCAGAAGCAAACTGCAGCAGGTTTTGCTCTGGTTCCCACAGAGAGAATGCAAGGGAGGAGGGACTCCACAGTGACCAGGCAGCATCTGTGCGAACACTGACAAGACTCTCTGGTTTTGACAGTAGTTATCATGAGAAAATATGGTTTTGCTTTGTCCTTTCTTGTGCATGACAGAAACAAACAAGATTTTTTTTTTTTCCCAGAAAATAAGCAGGTTTATTCTGGAATGCACTGGGCAGATCAGGTTATTTCAGTACTGAAGGATATATATGTTGGATTTCAACATTTTTAAGCCCTCCCAGGATATTTGTGCAATAGTAATTGTGTCAGTTACAGCACTGTTTTTGCAGCAAACAGTAGACCAAGTGTAAGGAAAGCTGGCCTCATTTGTGCTGTTAAGTCTTTCTTAGAAGCAGAAACTATTTGTAAGATCATAACTTCCCTCACAGACACTATGTTTAATTGGGGAAGAGTTCTCTTACAGGAGTAATATTCTTACTTCTGT
>VZUA01060889.1:0-10785 GCA_013401035.1 Horornis vulcanius | reverse complement strand
TTTTTTTCATAAATATTTGTCATTTTGGTAAATATTTTATGTTCTGTATCAGCATTTCACTGGAGTCTGTTGTTTTGCATGAAGGGGCTGAGTATGAAAATGAGCCACATTTCTGAATGCACTGTACTCCCCTGGTCTCCCCCATCTCCTTCCTTCCCCTTTACTCAATCTCTTCCAAGTTCTTTCATGCTTTATAAAAAACATATGGTGATGATTTTCACAGTCGGTTCTCTGTCAAGATAACTCTGCTCCAAGCTACACAGCTGTGTTTTAAGCTGCTCATGACAGAAATTAGAAAGAAACAGGGTCAAAAAAATTGATAGGAAAATACAAGGCAATGGAGTGTGTGGCAGGTTCTGTGAGCAAGAGAAGAAGAGCAAGACTGCTAGATTTGTTTAAGTACAAACATTTTATAACCATAATGATATTCAGTCCAAACAATCACTCTGGTTCAATTGAGGAAGCAGATTCAAGCCCAGTAATATAATACATCTCTTTTTTCACCTACAGAGTGAACACTGTCTTCAGCTTCTCAGCTAAATAAATCTGGACCTTATGGTCAGAATGGAAGCAGAAACCCCTGCTCATGTTACCAGGTACTTCCCAGTCCCTCCTGGCTCTATCATCACTTCTTAGTGGAGTTTCCCAACACAGAGGGGGTTTCCACATCTCCTGTCTACTCATGAGAGCTTCCCCAGCTCAAGAGGCCAGACTGCTCCTGTGGGCAGGCAAGAGGGGAGGAAGGTGAAACATGCTGGAATTTCTCTTCAGGAGGGGTTTCAGGGTGTGATCTGCTTCTAGCAAGATGATCAAACCCCATCTGCTGAGCAGCCAGCTGCATTTGCTAGAGATCATCTTCACCTGACCCCCGTAGCAGTACGAGACCAGTCAGCCAGCCTGGTCTGTGACTTTGGTTGTGATAACAAAGACCTAAAGTTCCATTGGGTTAGTGTTCAAACCAATTCCATGTGGCCAAGGAAATCACTATGTGACAAAACCAGCAAGGCTACTGCTCTTACAGAGAAGATGGTTAAGCCTGGAGGCTCCTGTTCACAGTACTAATATATCTGTAAATATTCACAGCTCACAATTCATCTACAACCTGAGCTGAAATCCTAAAGACAAGGGACAAGATGACCAGATTGATCAATCAAGATCTTAAAAGGCAAATACAATGTTAGGACCACCTCATATCACTACTTTTAAAGCAGAAGTCTCTACTGCAATCAGGCTGTAACATGAATCAGTTTTATTCATCCACTGGAAAGTAAAATTACATTTCTTTAAAATCTGATATAAATGTCCTAACAGCCAGCAGATTACATTGTAAGCACTGCAAGCCAAAATACATTATACTTATGGATCAGTGTTTTTCATAACTGAAATTAAAGTTACCTTCTTAGATGGATCCTGTCTGCAATCTAAATAATGGCTTCTTACTTTGTCATGCCCTTCCAAGCCAATGCCAGCTCCAAGACTACCATTCTACTCAGCCAAAATCCACTGTGTCAAATTAAATCCATCAAACACTTTCCTGAAGGTCAATAGAAATGCCATGCAAAAGACTACTGGAAAATGCTTCACACTAATACAGAGCCTGCTCTGTTTTTTCATGGAGACCACAATTTCCTGTGCAGTTAAACTGCTGAGGTCCTCAGTGAGAGCAGCTTGCCAAAAAACCACCAGATGCTGTGATCTTACCTTGCGGGCTCAACCTGTGGGTCCAAACTGCCAGAGCAACGAACAGCTCAGGAGCTGCAAATCAACGGAAAGGGCAGAACTTCTTACACAAACCAAACGTCTTGTAGGGTGGAGGAACTGCAGAGCACTTGTCACTGCAGACAAGGAAACTCTTCCTTTTCTGCAGCGCCACTTGGCAAGCCCAAGAGTGTGAGCCCACAACTGAGCCCGGAGGGGAAGTGAGTGGTGACAAAACCCCATAGTGCAAGAGATTTTTTGTCTTTATAAGGAAACAGTCTCTGGTCTCTACCTCTTCACCTCAGTTCTCCAATAAGGGCCACTGCTTTGCACCGCTTCCTCTCACTACTGCTCTTGCAGTAGTACACACGCGCTCAGAACACTTCCTCTCTCCACTGCTAAGGGCAGCCACATACTGAGACATGGAACAGTGAGGTCTGCAGTGACACCTCATCCACCAGGCAGGGCTGGCTGCCAAGCCAGGCTGGGGCAGAGTCACCAGGCATGGAAACTCCTCACCATCACCACGCAATCTCTGCCAACATTTTACTGTCCTCCCTGTGAAAACTTTTTCCATGCAAGCGGTTGGAATTTCCTTTGATGCAACTTGTGACCTTTTCATTATCAGTGTTCACCGCTGACAAAAGGTTGGCTCCATTTTCTCTAAAAGCTCTAAAAGCTACACCAACCCATGGTGTAGATGCCAAGATCCCTCTCAGCCTTCTCCTCTCCAGGCTGAACAAGCTGAGCCCTCTCTCCCTGTCCTCTGATCTGTTGTGCTCCATCCCAGTACCTTCCTGGTGTCTCCCTACAGTTTGTCCAAGTGTTTTGTGAAGAGGGAAGCCTGAGAAAGGATACAGGGCTCCTCACACCACCTCACAACTGACACAGATTTCAAGGATGCATTTCCCAATGCATTGAGGGTCACACGTAAAAGTGCTTGATGCATGAAAATATAAACTATCTTTCAAGCCCTGGTGATGCAGCATTGCAGAAGCCTTAGATCTGAAAACACAACATCAAGAGAGAAGAGTTATTAATCAGTCCTACAGGGATTTTCAGAAAGGTCCTGCCTTAATAGCAAGATTCTTTCCACTTTCCACAGGCTGAAGAATCATCCTTCAGCTTTTTCAAAAACTTCTGTTCTGACTTCTATCTCTGAAAACAGGCAGGTAAAAAAAAATTTACCAAACTGTATGACTTTAATGAAAAAGCTGTTGTTCACCAGACCAGCTGGACCATGAGATACATGCTGCTGTAAAGAGATTCAAGGAAGCCCTCTCATGAACAAATCTCCACAATTAAGATCCACCCTTGAATCAACATACATTCGCTCTATTCAGAAGTACATTGAAACACATTTTGGGCATTTTTGATTACTCACTTCTATTTAAAAAATACTTCCTCTATGGTATTTGATTATTTGATAGACTGTGACACAGCTTCTCTTTGTTTTCCAGGATATTTTACACCATCCTGATGGCTTGTCCCAGCTTTTTTTTCTTACAGACCATTTCCAAATCCTTAATTACTTTTGTTTGTCTCCATGACATTCCACTAAATGCTGCAATGTCTTTTCTGAGATAAGGAAGAGGACACCAAAGGGATGTGTGCTCCAAATCTAACATCTCACTTGCACAGGAAAACTGGGGTGGGTGTTTGCTTTAGCAGATATGTTTCCTTAACACCCTTAGCACCCTCCCTTGAGTTGTTGCAGCTTATGCAGAAGGCAGGGGAGCAACTCAGAGTTTCCACCATGCTGTATGCTATTTTATATTCATGTGACCTAGACTGAGCTCAACAATGTGTCCTCAGCATTGATTCAATACCAGCACATCCCATAGGCATCAGCTGTGTTAAAGAAGTGTTCAAACAAGCCTGGAAATACAAGGACAGCAAGG
Source organism: Horornis vulcanius (assembly GCA_013401035.1). Classification (NCBI taxonomy): domain Eukaryota; kingdom Metazoa; phylum Chordata; class Aves; order Passeriformes; family Scotocercidae; genus Horornis; species Horornis vulcanius. The sequence goes on along the minus strand of VZUA01060889.1, from coordinate 7,186 downwards.
ATGAGATTTAAAGTAGGATGGATTTATGAGGCAGACATAAACAAAAAAATATATTTGCCATGTGGATCATGAATTCCTTTTCCTTCCTCATTTCAATACCTGCTGGATTGTTGCTGTATAGCTAACAATGCTGTCTCACCAAATATTATTATCAAACTTAGGTACTCTTTAGATACAACCCCAGCTGAAGCCCTGTCATGACACACTATTTAAACCCTTCACTGTGCATCCTTGAAGCATCACACAAATAACAGTTTTACTGGGCAGCACTGAAACACATTTATGTGGGACAGTGTGATAGTTATCTCCTCCCTGTACCTGATTAACTTGTACCTGTGTGGTGGACGTTTGTGTTATTGCTGACAATGTAGGATTCCATGAGAATGATTTCTCCAAAGTAATTTCTTAAACAGGGCAGGATACTGCAGGCTATTACTGTAGTATTGGTTTCCTAGAAGGGTGTTGAATTGTAACTCTACAATATAAATAGCTTGCATTTTGCCACAAAATATGCTAGGAACAGGCCAGGCTGTACTGTGGGACTGAGTTAAATGTCCATTACTGTCCCACCTCAGAAAAACAATACACTTGACCTACAGCTTCAGTCTTAGGGCCAAAACATCCATGCAGCTGCTTTGAGATTTGTGTGCATGAAAGGTAAAAAAGTTAAAGGAGAGGTGGTCCTCCAATTACAGGAAAAGACATTAGGAAATGTCAAAGATGATTGTCTATAAATTAAGTACCATAAATTAGCATGCACTGTGTTCAATCACTTGCAGAGGAAGGACAATAGCTGTTAACATACCATGCCCCTGAGACACAGCTTAAAAGGTCAAAACCAATCCTCTCCCCGCTGTTGTCACCACTCCAACACTTCGAAAGTCTTGCCCCTTATTGTCCCTGTGCCTGAAGGACCTTTCTTTCCAAGCACACCTTGCAGATGCCAACACTGCCATCCTGCTGCCTCTAATGCAGTCACCCTTCACTGCAGGTCAGCCAGACTGTGTCACACAGGCTTCAAACCCTTCCACAACCTTTCTCCTCCTGGCCTCTGCCCCTGAGTCAGCCCCACAGCTCTGAGTGACAGAGCACTTCAGCCTCCTCACCAGCCAGCGGGCTCTCACCTCCTCCCCTTCACCCCTGGGTGCCGTGGGAGCCTGGGGAGGGGCAGAAACTGCCTGTGTTCTCCTGCCATGAGGCCTGGATGTTTCTTAGCAAGGTAAGTGACAACCCAAAAAGCATGCAGGAACCAGTAATCTCACTTCCACCAATGCATGGGAATTGCACTTCAAGGATCTGGGGCATCTGCCTAAGAAGAGGTCCAGCAGCTCCATCTGTCTTGGCAATGCCATGTTCTGGCAGCCAGGAGCAGGTCTGCAGGGATTCCCCAACTGAGGAGGGAGCTGGGGTCTGCTGTAGGTCAGCAGTTTCCTTCTGGGCACTAGGAAAATGTATTCCTGTGGTGGCCTTTCCTGGCATCTCCACCTCTTGGCTCTCACATTCTTAACTGCCCACTGCAATCTCCCAAGAACTTTGCCTTCCTGCAAGCCACTTCTGCTTCAGGAAATTACTTCCTCCAAAAGCCATTACTTTGCAAATTCAGACTCATATAAAGCAACGTCTTCCTCCCCACAGCTGATACAGTCACAGGTTGTAGACATCTCTCTGGGATGGGAAGAGTGTGGTAGGGAGCAGAGTGGGGCCTGCAGCACATGTCTTCCAAGCTGAATGAAAGTTCTTGTGGACACTGCAAAATGTCTTTGACTTAATGACAGCACAATTTTAAATGAACCCTTCAAGGGGAACATCCTGGTCCATGAAAAACTAGGGCAAAACAAAAGATTGGAAGTTATTTAAAATTATCTCCCTTTAACAAAAAATATCTTGCTCATATATAAGGACAGAGGACCTGATCTAATTCCTGCTACAGTTTGATGCTATCTGAATTGCACCTTTATTTTGTGTGACTCTGTCCTTGTTCCTATGAAAGTCAGTGACACTTCCTGTAACCACTAGTGATTTAGGCACTGAACTGCCTCTGAATATGGACCCTGAGAACTTCAATGCTGTTGAAAGGTAAATGAGTCTTTGTGAAGCAGGAGTCATTACTCTGATGGCATGTGCTCAGGTGCAAGCTGGTAATTTGACACACTGCTGGGTCTATGTTAGCAGTGTACCCTGAAATGCCCCCTGTGATCTCTGCAGGAGAGAGAATACTACAGACTGGGGCTTTGCAGAAGGCATGTGAAACTCAGACCTTTTACTCTGTATTCTTCCTGCATTATATATGCCAGAAAAAGCCTTGAGAATGCAAAGCAATGCTGGGTGATCCCACTGAACCTGTCACAACATGGATACCGGGGTCTGGTGAGAGCGGAATCGTGATATCATGCAACATCTCTTGGTGCAACAAGAGCATCTCATTCTTTCTCTAAATCTGTTCATGCAGGAAGGAGTGGGGCAGATCTACCCCTGCCAGAGCTTTGCCTCCAGCTGGAGTCTGCCACCATGCCCTCCCTCCCTGAGAATCCTGGTCTCTGACCCTCATTCAGCCAGCACACTCCATGGCAGGACTCACCAGCCCCTTGTGTGGGCATTCCCAGTGGCACCCTGCACGGCTGCTGCGTGCAGAGGAGAGGCAGGTAGGGTGGAAGGTGATGGCCCATGCCATGCACACAGGTGTGAATGAAGGGAAGCCTGTGCCACACAGCAAATACAGCAGCCTGGAGTGCCCATCAACAACAAGATATTTATGCTTGGTCAGGGAGGGACACCCAGGCTCTCATACTGGCAAGGCTGGAGAAAGAGGAATGTAGAAAGAAGTTCTGTCACACGGAAAAAGTATGATTTTGGTAGGGTAATTCTCAGATCAGCAGCTCTCCAAACCTCACCCTTTTCCCTGGATCTCGGCACAGGAATGATCAGGAGTATAACGGCCTGTTAAAGCTAGGCTGGGAGACTAGTTTATGATTTCACATGCTTGTGCAGCTTTCAGTTTCCAAGCCCCAAACTCTGAAACCTGTCTTACAGTCTTCTAAGGAAATCTTTATTTCAGTTTCACTACGATCTGTCTTATTCGTGAATCAAGATGAGCCACAAAAATCAAATAAGTTATAAGTAGACTGTTTTCACAAAGCAAAGCAAAAGGCCACTTGTAACTAGGGGATACAACCTGCAACCAGCCCAGGAAGATTTACGCTCCCCAAAACCTGTGTGCAGGACAGTTCCAATAGAACAGCCCCCACTGGCAAAGCAGGGGACAGGGAAAGGATGGATTGCTTGGTCCTGGAGCAGGTTGTTCCCTCAGCAGAAGTAGCCAAATATCCCTGTGAAACAAAAAGCAGACAGCTCTGAGGCCACGGATGAGCTTTGAGTGGTTAGATTTGTTACCAAATTTCCAAAACCATTTGTTTCAAAGAGATCTCCTGCACTGAAGTGACTGAGTGAGTCTGAAAGTTTTCCTTGTGGCTCAGTCTCAGGCCCTCAAAGAGAGCTTAGTCTTACTTAAAAGTCATAAGGCACAAGATTAATTTCCTGCAAGCAGTCTGAACTTTGAAGGAGAGGCATTTAAGCAAGTGAAAAATGAAATAGCTGGGAAAAAACACCCTGTAAAATAAAAGCAATGATAAATAAATAACAGGAAAGCGTACACCCCACTTCAAATTTAATGGGCTACACCCAACCATGAATTATTGATCAAAACCATCCATTTGCTGCAAAGGGGAGTACTAGTGAAATATTAATAACAGTGCATGAGCTAATCTTAGATTTTACTTGGTGAGAGAGTGACAAGAAGAGGTTGGAGAAGCCTGGCCACTGTCAGCTCCCAGGACTGGCTGCAGTGGGAGAAGGGCACCCTTCCAAGGCTCTCCCAGGAAAGCGTGCAAGTCCCACATTTCCAGCAGAGACTGGCAGTGACTTTTCAGCTGATAAACCCATTCCCAGAGGGATATGGGTCTAGAAGTGTCATTCATGGAGGCTGTTGCAACAATACTGTCTATCCTGTTTTGGTAGTCCTACAAAAGAAAACCAGTGTCTTGGTTAGACCCTAACTCAATTGAATGTGTTTCCTAGTTTTCCTGGTTTTCTTTCAGGAAATAAATTGACTTTGTGATGGGAGGAAATACATGAAACTATGCCTTTGGTGGGTCAGGTGGCCAGAGGCTTACAGGAGTAAAAGACATGAGAAACAGATGGAAAAAAAACTTTTATTTTTAATTACACTTGTTATACCAGTTATTTTTGCAGAACTGTGAGGAAACAAAGTAATGATTTTTGAGAATCTGATTTGGCAGACGCTGACTCATGGTTAACCAACCTTCTCATGTACTTTCAGCCTCAATCTCAGTCAGTTTTTGGTGAGTGAACCACAGCTGGCTTTGACACAGCAGCAGAATGGGCTTTCCCAGGGCCCCTGCCCTGCACAGGGTGGCTGTCACAGCCAAGATGAAGCTGTCCTGCTGCAAACACAGGCACTGCCAACCCACTGCCAGAATTTCAAGTACACATCTTCTGCTGCAAACCATGGCAGGAGAAAAAAAACCCCCATGATTATAAATTACACTGGTCTCCTGAACAACAGGCAGCTTTTTGCCAAGAAAAGAATAATTCAATTTCCTTTGGATCCAGATGAAAGTTTGCACACAAATACCTGTAGGACTGAAAAAATGTTATGTGTACATGGATTCACTCACATATGAGTCTCCTTGAACATTCTCTCATTATGTTCTGACTTTATAGGTTTTTAAATGTTTGAAATTTTACATCCTAAGCTGTCTGCTCTGTGTTTGTCTTAGTTTTCATCTTTTTCTTCTCAGCTTTTTAAAAAGCTATATTCTTGTATATCTTCCTCTTTCTTTGAAATGTTTCCCTTTATTATCTCATTTTTCCTTTGCACATTTTCTTTTTTCTCCTGCTTTTCAATCTACCTCTTGTCATTTCCTCACTTCTACCCTGGCAGTTTCTGCTTGCTTGCTTGCTCTCAAGCTTTGAAGCCAGCATTCCTCATAAAATCTCTGACTGAGTTCAGATCAGAATCTCCACTTCTTGTTTGCAGTCTCTCACATGCAAGCCTGGGGCCCAAGTTTTGCACTGAAACTGCTGCTCAGAAACATTTACAAGCAGTTTTTAGTTCCCTGTCAGGATGGGAAATTTTGCATAACACAGAAGGAACTTGCTGGTTTCTACAGCACATCCAACAAAAAAAAAAGTATTTCCCCCTGAACTGCCAAAATGAAGGGGTTTTGTTTCCAGCTTTGCCATGGTTGTGTTTGCAGAGCCAGTCCTGCTTCTGGAGTTGCATCAGGGGGACCTGTTACCCTCCTGCAGGTGAAGGGTGAAAGTCAGCACTGAGTTGTCCATGCCCTGTGCTGGGTGTCAGCCTTTTTGCTCAAAAGGAGCATGTCCTGCATCTACTGAAGCTGCAGAAAGACAAAGAAAGATTGCATTTTTTGCAAAAAAGAGAGTTTTCATTGGTGGAGGCATCATATGAAAATCAAACACAGGAGGGATCTCTCTACAACTGTATGAAAGGAGGTTGTAGCCAGGCTGGGGTCAACCTCTTCTCCCAATTAACAACTGACAGGACAAGAGTAAGTGGCCTCAGGTTGTGCCAGGGGAGGTTAGTATTGGTAATTAGGAAAAATTTCTTCCCTAGGCAGGAACAGGCTGCCTAGGGAAGTGGTTGAGTCACCATCCCTGGAGGCATTTAAAAGATGTGTAGATGTGGCGCTCAGGGACTCACTCCGTTTAGTGGTGGACTTGACAGTGCTTGNCTGGAGGCATTTAAAAGATGTGTAGATGTGGCTCTCAGGGACTCGGTTTAGTGGTGGACTTGACAGTGCTTTGTTTACCATTGAATTTAATGTTATCTTAAGAGTCTTTTCCAATCTGTGATTCTATTATTCTATTATTATATTATTCTGTGATCTGAGGTCAGGCTTTTCACAAAGATCCTGAATCTAACAAACTCTTACCTGTTACATCTCTATTTTTTGTAAAGGAATGTGAACAAATATAGTCCTACTAATGTTTCTACATAGTGATTAACTGGACTTGTGAATCAGAGCTTGTTTTTAGGATTAATCTCTTCCATGGCACATATAGATTAAAAATACAAGAGAAAAAAGTTTTGGAAGGGGGAAGCTTTGCCCCTTTTGCAATAACAGACTGACTATAACTGGCACCACAAAAAACCAGTTATGATTCCTTCATATTTTCAGTACCAGTGTTGCTTATCTCAAAGAGCAAAAATAAGCTTTTCCTTGATGTTTTGTTTCGTTTGTTTGTTTTTTTTTTTAATTCATCCTCCTGGTCAAGCACCTTCCTCTCCTACTGGTTGGCATTGATATTTCTTGAAAGATGCACTAAGATAAGGCTAGAAGAGATGTGAATATGAAATCCCTGCAAGGCAACTGAAGGGTATGCACCCAAAGGCATGCTCCTATTCTCAAAGTCTCTCTCTTTAGAGCAGTAGCCAGGCTATGATACTAATGGTGGCCAAGACACCTGATCAAAAATTCGAGGCAGCCTGAACAAGTTTTAGCACACAACATATTTAGTACCTGACTAAAAATATACTCAGGAAGGCCCTTGATATTGGGATAACCATTAAGTTAGAAGTCCTACAGAAGTCACATGTTAGAAAAGAGAAGACCAGACTTTAATTTTGCTCACTGCTAGTAGTGAAAGATTTTTGAGGCAGCACAGAGAGATGGGAGATCCACCACTTGAAAGCAAGTACCACAGTGAAGTGTCAGACACGTGTCAGGTGGCATGAGTTTGATCCCAGAGATGCTGCTTGTGTTGCTCCCTGGGAAGTATCTCTCCAGGAGCTGCAGGCAGATCACATCCACAGGCAAGCAGAGGAGTTCCTCGTTTCTGCATCCTCACTTAGCTGCTCCATTTTCTGTGCTGCTGTGGCCAATGCATACTGAAAGCTAATGAGGCAAAGGCATCAGGTGTGTTTACAAACGTCAAAAGACTCAAAAGAGCCCCTAAAGGACTGCTGTTGAAAAAGAGAACAAAACTTTAGCTGGAGTGTTACCTAAAAGACAAACTTGAAACAAACATTAATTGCTCTTTTGACAAAGCATTCAAGAGGCACAGGGGAAACTGAAATGTTAAGCAATTCAGTAGCAAACAAAAACTCCAAACTGTATTGATTTTGTGTGTGTATGTGTGTGTG
>VZUA01060886.1:0-12671 GCA_013401035.1 Horornis vulcanius | reverse complement strand
CTTACCTTCTGCTAATGGCTCATCAATATCATAGCTATCAATCATAGATAACTCTCCCAGGAGCTGTCTCTGTTTAATGGGCCATCAAGGACCCATCACATGACTCATAGAATGATAACAGCCCATTGTGAGATGCTCCGCCCAGCGGGGGGAGCCAAGCATTCCCACATGGATATAATCTGGGGTTTGGGACAGCACAGGAGACCTTTTCCCCCCTGGATTCCCAGAGGACAAGAGCTACCAGACCTTCTCTACAGGATCACTGCTTTGACAAGACCATTTCATCTGGACTGCTACTACCACCCTAACAGGGTGTCAGGTAGTATTCTGACTCTGTCAGTATTTTCTACTATTGAATTTATTTTATTTTACTTCTTTTCTTCTTTCTCTTATTAAATTGTACTTCTGACTTGGAGTCTCTCACTGGTTTTGCTTTCAAACCAGTACAGCCTGTATAATTTGTTTTGCTTTTGCAGTAGTTTCATTAGTCTCCAAAGCCCATGTTTACCTTCTTCGCTTCCTCTCAATTGGCAGGAAGTGACTGCTCGTCCGAACCCATCAGGTATATAGCCCGCCATTTCTTTGTCTGTCACAGTGATTCAGATAATAAAAATCTTTGGATCTGAGACAGCAGATCTTCCTTCCTTGTTCCCTGTCCTCTGCCTGCACCGAAGAAAGATGTCTGAGCCGTTGAGCTGAAAAACTCAGAGATGCCTGTCTGCAGCATGGCTTATGAGGAGGTGTGCCACACAGAATTGCCCATGCAGAAAATTAGAGCTAGTACATAAATTCTCGTCCTGGTGATATTGAGGCACTGTAACAATGACATGGCAGTTCACTGAGGAGTGATGTGGCTGTTATGAAAAGCTAGGAGACTAGCTTTTATTCATTTCAGCTTTATTAAGTGAAACAGCCTGGGTGAGGGGGCCCGTAGGGTGTGCGCACACCACCACTGCTCCCGAGACGACATAGAGGAGGAGGAGATCAGTTCTGTTGTCTGGTGGATCTGGGTCTTCTCACCTCATGAGAGTCTCCAGGACGACACTTACTGCATTTAAGTTCATGGTCCCTATGTCACCCGTGTGCTATTTTGGTTAGGGTGATGAAGGTGGAAGGTTCCATCTCAGAGTTTGATGCTGTCCCATACTTTTCTCTGATTGAAGGTGTTTTTTTTAGTTTTTATTTGTGTTGTGGCTCATTGTTTTAGAGGTCTTTGTTGGGCAACTCTGCCTTTGCTAGGCCTTACAGGAGTTCATATTTGTTTATGACATAATGATGACATAATCCTCCTTCTTGTCTCGAGTGGTTTGCCATTTTGGATGTGAGGGGAGCAGCAGGGGCAATACCTGACAGTAAGGGGGTTTACATAACTAGGAACAATTTAACTAGGAAATAATTAACTTACATGGTTATGAAACATTCATGAAGCATTTAACAGGCAACTATGAAACAGACAACTTCTTACATAATATTGAAACCTTATGTTAACCGTTAATCAACTGTGGAAATTTATTTTCCACATGGTTGCACTGCTTAGCAGGGCAAGCTGCTGCAGGAAACTGGGGNACCAATATGATTGCCTAGCAAAAGATTCTAAGAGTGTAAAACCTGTAAGAGAAATAGAATTGAAAGCAAGCTTTGAGTTGTAGGATGCCAAGCTGGAATAAAGTGGTTAAGGTAGCTAAAGGCTGCATGCCTGGTGATAGAGCAGACAAAGGGATGCCAAGGGGGATGGGCCCTGCCAATGTGGCAGGGAAAAGGTGACTAGAAACTAGCTTTTTAGAATGTAGTGCAGTATGGTAATGTAGTAGTTCTCATAGGCTGTATGTAAATTCTATAGGTTTTGTATCTTGTACTGGTTGGTTGGTGTAAACCAGAATATTCAACACAGAAGGAGATAAAATGTAATGTAACAGGAAATTAGATCTCTTTTGGTCATGCCTTGAGCTGGGGTTGGCAGCTCAGGCAAAGCTCTTGTACCCACGACCTATGCAATAAACTACGTTTCAAGAGCTGTTCTGCTATCCAGAGATCTCTCTTGTCACCACCAATTCTCTACTCTCATACTGGAGCTAGGCTGCACAGAGCCTGTCCAGCCTGAGTCTGGCTCTGTTGGCCACCCCTGCTCTCTGGACCAACACCGTGCAGAGGTGGTTGTTATAAGTATACAAGTTGCCTAATTATCCAATCGAAAAAGAAACTCAAAACAAAGTTAAATGTAGCAGCAATGTTAATTTTAGCATCTTAAATGTATAATAGTAAATAATACATTTGGTTCCAATAATAGCACATGAGCAAAAACGACCGCACGGGGGTACAGGGCCAAGACTCGGATCCTGCCGCGTACCGATGAGATGCCCCAAAATTAACCTTTTATTCTTTCTGCCTCCACCCATCTCCTCCCGTTTTTGATTTGTGTCTATTCTTATCTCCATCCATCATCACCTTTACTACGCATGCTCCACTATCCCCTTTTAGGGGGTCTCCCCACCTTTGGGGGTCCTAGGGAGTAAGGCTCATCATCTTCCTCACGTGTCCTTTCAATGACTTCTTGGATTACACATGCACATTAAGCTTCTATTATATCATCTGGTACTATATTTGAATATTAAGGCCATAAATTTCATATAATTAACAGTTTCCTTGGAGTTTCCCCAAATCTCCAGTCTCCCAGATAAATTTAGCTAGTCTTATCTTAGTTTCTTCCTGTTTTCTGCTCTTCTCTGCACATCTGCAGAGAAAAAGGGGGGGACTCCTCCTTCCTCAGCATTACATCTTAACTATTGGTATTGATTACTGTTTCACTTTATTAGCATGAATCACACCTATTTACCACATGGTGGACTGGCTTGAGGCACGACTCTGGATGGTGAAATGGCGCGCCTTGGCTGGGCCCGACACTACCCCTGGAGCCCTGAGAGTCCCCAGTAGTCTCTGCAGGATCAGTACAAAGAAAGGAGAGGAGTGGGCCTTGCTTGCAAGTCCGGGAATTTGTTTATTTAGGGAAAACTCAACATGCAACATAACCCGAACACTGAGCAGGGTCAAGGACTCAGAACGGGGCAGTGTTGTGGTTTTTAAGGAAAAGGGATAAGGGGGGAGTTTGGAGTTAGAAGCCAATAGCAAAGTGATCAGGGTGGAGTATAAGGTGGGGTGACAAAGGCTTGAACTAATCAGGGGAAACTGATAGAGGGTACAACTTTAACCCAACCAATGGTACATCAAGGAGAACAGAAGCTTCTAGGCTTCAAGGCAGGGCTGGTGAAGGATTGACAGCTAATGGGTAGGAGCAGAAGGCAGGAATAAGGGCAGAGTGACAAGTAGGTGAAGGAGAGGAGAACAAGGACTGAATCAGCTATGGNTGGCAAGGCATTGATGAGCCATTAGCAGAAGATAAGGGCAACACTGCCTCACCTGGTTTCAACAGCTCATGAAGATGGTGACAGAATACATGCTTTGGGCACATCTTACATTTTAACCCAGGACAGGGGGAGCTGGAGTAAACCATTTGGGGTGCTGACAAACCACAACACAATAGGAGGGGCAGTATTACAAATAAGTTTACAGGATAGGAGAACTCAACTAAAACTCATACAACAGTGGACTGTGACTCTGGACCCTCCAGCCTCAGAATGTGCTGTGGTCAGTGCCCCAGGGTGCACCAAATCTGCCAGTGGCACTTGGTGGTGGGCTGCTGCCAGGACCTGCAGCACCATGCTGTATGCTGGAGTGAGCACACATTAAAGGGACCACCAGGCAGCTGTTTAGCCTGAGGAGGGTGTCACTGAGTGCTGGTGAGGGGCTGCCACCCAGAAATTAAATTTTCACTGTTGGCTTTTCTTAACCTGAGCAGTCCATGCACTTCTGGCAAGTGTCCATTGCTTTGAATTTACTCTGAAAGTAAATGCCTCCTGTGCCGTTTGGAGTAAGATATTGTTGGGCCATACATGAGAGATTCCGTGCAACCTGGCTGTTGTGTTTTGCAGCAGAATGGCAGATCCATCTCTGAGTAAGGTTCAGAGATACCAAAAACTAGGAGTGATTTTTGTAAACCAGAAAATGGGAAATTGTAGGAGGCATTGGGGTACACAGGACGGAGGGTTCTGTAGATTTAATTAGCATAACCGGTTTGATAACCGGGATGTCTTGGCAAGAACAAACAGAGCTTTGAAAATTAGAAGAAGATTGGCGACAGGAAAAAAAGATTGAATACACTTCTGCAAGGAAGAGATGTTGTAAAATGTATAAGTTTGTCTGTGTGATGTTTAACCTAATCATTGTAGTAAAAAAATTACTACCCTTCTTAGAATAATATATAAGCATTTGAAAATCACAGTAAAAATGGATTCTGATCACCAGTCAGTCTTCCCTGTCTCTCACTCAGTCGTAGATAGGAACTTGCCTGTGGGCAGGAGTGGGTGGGCTGGTGGTGACAGAGGGGCTGCCCCTGCCAGGAGTGGCTCTTTGGGCAGAGCAGCCAGTAAGCATCATCTTATATGGGCAGAAGTAAGGCCAGAATCTTCCTGCACATGCCACCTCTACCAGAGTGTGGCAGGACATCTCAGCTACCACAGAAGAGCTTATCTATAGCTGGTGTGTCAGCTCTGGACATCTCCCCTCCATGTTAAGTGATGAGATAACCCATGAAATGTGGGCAGAAAGAACACCTCAACTAATAATAGTTGTTAGAATGGTATGTATTTATTCGTCGTTGAGATGCGTGGGGAATAATTTCACCAAAGATACACATACCTACCTGAGATTCTTCCCCCTGAGAGTCTTCCCCCTTATTATTCCCTGAGGCCTTACATGTGCATGACATTGCACAGTCTGCCTCGTACATATTCATTCCCTGGCCCTGCCCATCCTTGCCTCATATGGTAATTCACGTTCTTCTGGGCATGCTCAGTCTGTTGTGGTGGTCTCTGGGGGTCATTGAAGGATGATGACAACCGGAGTCTTCTTCACGAACTCTTTATCTCTCCTTTATCTCTCTCATGTGTGCTTTGGCCATCTTTGGCACTTTTCCCAAGGGGATGCTCAGTTCATGCTGGCTAAGAGTCTGTGTTCTTCTCTTTATCTGCATTCTTAGCCTTGTTATCCCAGGGTGTTTAGGTTAGTTCTTCTCATTATCACCAAGGGGCCCCAGATGCTTCTAGTGCTTTCAAATATGCAAAAGGTTAACAGACACAGCTTTCGGTATTCACTAAATACCTTCTAGAATGCAATTTAATACATGTTCAAAAGCACTATTTGAAGTACATTCTAACATACAGTGCATGCTTTTAAGTCTACTATAAAGGATCAGCTAGAATTTTCAGATCTCTGTCTCAGCCCAGGCCAGCTCTCTGACTAGGAAGTTTTCACAAGCTAGTGAGTTATTTCTCTCTCTGGTGCCAGGAGTAGAACTCCCAATAAACAACTGGGCATGAGAGCAGATGTGGGGAGGTAAGCTAGAAATTCCTGACTGAAAGACACTACATTTACAACAATAAAAGCTACACAAATTTTCATGAAGGTAGAAGCCTCCTACATACCCCCTGAAAACATGCAGAGACTTCTCCCTGGAGTTTGAACGCAAATTCCGTGGTTACTTTCCTGGGAATTGAGAGGAAGATTTTTATGAGTACTCCATCACCCATTTGGTGGTAAATTACATTGAATCTTAATCTGTACTGTCACAGGGGTGAGAACCGGAGAAATGACACACCCCCTCAGTGACCAATGGTTGCCTGCTTACGTTTTCATCAGGGTTTAGCTCTCTCTAGCTAAATCCCTCCTCCTTTCAGGCTCACAGACCAGCTGTTTCGCAGTCATAATCCCCCCCTTTTCTCTTTAAAATATTAAAAACATGTTTATTATCTCTCTGTGGGGCCCCTTGCAGAAAGGACAAAAAACATGGTACAAGGAGAATGAAATACTTCACTATGCTTGACAAGCCTAGTCTTTCTAGCTATTGCTGTGTCCCATTAAAATTTTTAGTATTGTGTCCAGGAGCTATCAAAGGCACAATGTTACTGGGTGGCATGCCGCAGGCTAATTACTTAAAACCTACAATTTGAACGTTACAAACAAACCAACTTAAAAACCATCAGAGGTAGCATATCCTTTTGCTAGTAATGTCCTTAAAGTGTCCAACTCTTGAGGTCCAGGTGAAGTCACAGATGAGTTGTCATTCCAAAGGTCTCAGATTTCCATCCATCTGGTGCAGAGGGTTGTTGCCCTTCGAATACTGGCATCTATGGAAATATGTGCATACCTGCGTATCGCTGCAGCCGGAACCTTNTATTTGAAGTACATTCTAACATACAGTGCATGCTTTTAAGTCTACTATAAAGGATCAGCTAGAATTTTCAGATCTCTGTCTCAGCCCAGGCCAGCTCTCTGACTAGGAAGTTTTCACAAGCTAGTGAGTTATTTCTCTCTCTGGTGCCAGGAGTAGAACTCCCAATAAACAACTGGGCATGAGAGCAGATGTGGGGAGGTAAGCTAGAAATTCCTGACTGAAAGACACTACATTTACAACAATAAAAGCTACACAAATTTTCATGAAGGTAGAAGCCTCCTACATACCCCCTGAAAACATGCAGAGACTTCTCCCTGGAGTTTGAACGCAAATTCCGTGGTTACTTTCCTGGGAATTGAGAGGAAGATTTTTATGAGTACTCCATCACCCATTTGGTGGTAAATTACATTGAATCTTAATCTGTACTGTCACAGGGGTGAGAACCGGAGAAATGACACACCCCCTCAGTGACCAATGGTTGCCTGCTTACGTTTTCATCAGGGTTTAGCTCTCTCTAGCTAAATCCCTCCTCCTTTCAGGCTCACAGACCAGCTGTTTCGCAGTCATAATCCCCCCCTTTTCTCTTTAAAATATTAAAAACATGTTTATTATCTCTCTGTGGGGCCCCTTGCAGAAAGGACAAAAAACATGGTACAAGGAGAATGAAATACTTCACTATGCTTGACAAGCCTAGTCTTTCTAGCTATTGCTGTGTCCCATTAAAATTTTTAGTATTGTGTCCAGGAGCTATCAAAGGCACAATGTTACTGGGTGGCATGCCGCAGGCTAATTACTTAAAACCTACAATTTGAACGTTACAAACAAACCAACTTAAAAACCATCAGAGGTAGCATATCCTTTTGCTAGTAATGTCCTTAAAGTGTCCAACTCTTGAGGTCCAGGTGAAGTCACAGATGAGTTGTCATTCCAAAGGTCTCAGATTTCCATCCATCTGGTGCAGAGGGTTGTTGCCCTTCGAATACTGGCATCTATGGAAATATGTGCATACCTGCGTATCGCTGCAGCCGGAACCTTTGTGCTAGCTCAGTTTTCCACTACGGATGAGTTTGAGCGGGACACGTCTCCCGAGCCGAGCTTCGGGCAGCGGGCAGCAGGCAGCGTTTCTCAGAGCTTCTTCGGCTTTACGACTGGAATGTGTTTGCTAGGTGTAGGTTAAGGCAAGGAGTGAGAGAGAGGCAGTCTGTGTGTGATCCAGAAGGGTTCATTCTTCTGATCAGCCAGTGACAGGCTGACCGCGAGCGCCAAGCACAGCAGGTTATAAACCGGGAGGATGCAAGGAGGAAGTAACAGGTTTTGACCAATAGAGGGACGGTACGGGAGGTAAGCAAGGACTTTGGGAACTAATAGGAAACCAGTGGAAGGAAAACAAATTATACAGACAAATGGAACACCGGGGAACCCCGGGGAACCCCCAAATCAGGTTCTGGCAGAGATTGGTCCAGTAAAAAGATTGACTTAGAACATTGAGGAAAAAGGATTAAGGTTTGCATAACAGACAACTCCGGGGAGCAAACAACTTTTGGAACAAAACCACAAACTTAGCAAAACAAAGGGGGTACAGAACAGTCCCTGTAACACTACAACTTGAACAGACTGCAACACCCGCGCCTCCAAGTGAGAAGGTCCCGTATCAATACCTTGGGTTTAGGTAACTGGACGTCACTAGAGGACGATAATGACAAATAAATTATTTAAGATCACAAGGTTTTGGAGTTTGGCAATATTGTTAGATGATTTAAGGTGTACAGGGCTTTGGCTACCCTACTCTGTGGGGTATCACCACACATCCCCCCTCTCTGTTTTCAAAGACATGCTTTACTTGTGTCAGCATGTTTGGTTGTAGTGAGTTGGCGATAGTAGCCTACAACCTCGTAAAGAGGTTGTGTTGCTGAGATAAATACAGAGTAAAATTTTGTTAATCAGTTTCACTGAGAAAAATCCAGTGGATGGTGGTATCTTGGACAATTATCCAAGAAGCCCTAAGCTTACACACAGGATGAATGCTGGCTGTCAGGCTGGGGCACAACAACGTTTTAAAGGATTACTGTGAATATGAACAAAATTATTATAAACATAAGTGAATGATGGGTCAGAGAGTTATTTAAAGGGTTTCAATGCTCATGCAGGCCTTGACCTGGTGAGTGTTGCGAGGAAGGAGCCGAGTATCAAATGGACATCAGTATGATTAAGTTTGATCTCTCCATTTATTCTTTATTACCCATATTTATGTGGTTACAGAGTAAAAGTAGGCATAGCTAAACAATTGCTGATTGGTTAAAATCTCATGTTCAAGCACTCTAAATAATTGTTCATTGGTTCACATCTTTTGGCAGCAAATTCTTCTTTGTTCTGGCTTATGATCAGCATTTCTGTTTTTAGCATCTATGAGAAAGTACAACAAGTTGTTACATGTCTTCAGCTTCCATGGGGAAGCATCCATGAGAAGGACTAATAAGTTTTACATCTGCTATTTTGCTAATTCAGGGCAATGTAGGAACAGCACAATATGCAGCAGGAACAGTAGAAGGCATCATACTGTTCCTTGATAGCAAGGATTGTTCATACCTCCTATGAATAAATTGTGACCTTGCTCTTCTAAAAATTCCTCTGCAGATGAGCACTAGTCAATCACAACGCATATTTGTCATTTCACTGTATAGTAATAATTAGATGTGTTTATATTAAGGCAAATAAGCTTTGTTTGCTGTGGTAGCTCAACAGGTTATCAATACTAACCTCTGTTTTCAGTCTTAACGATAACATGAGCATAATTTAACCTGTTAAATTCAGAAGGTACATAATATGCACTTATCTTACTATGAACAGTAAATTGACACATCCAACAAAACAATAAGCACTACTAAACAAAACAATAAGCACTACTAAACAANCGGCTTTACGACTGGAATGTGTTTGCTAGGTGTAGGTTAAGGCAAGGAGTGAGAGAGAGGCAGTCTGTGTGTGATCCAGAAGGGTTCATTCTTCTGATCAGCCAGTGACAGGCTGACCGCGAGCGCCAAGCACAGCAGGTTATAAACCGGGAGGATGCAAGGAGGAAGTAACAGGTTTTGACCAATAGAGGGACGGTACGGGAGGTAAGCAAGGACTTTGGGAACTAATAGGAAACCAGTGGAAGGAAAACAAATTATACAGACAAATGGAACACCGGGGAACCCCGGGGAACCCCCAAATCAGGTTCTGGCAGAGATTGGTCCAGTAAAAAGATTGACTTAGAACATTGAGGAAAAAGGATTAAGGTTTGCATAACAGACAACTCCGGGGAGCAAACAACTTTTGGAACAAAACCACAAACTTAGCAAAACAAAGGGGGTACAGAACAGTCCCTGTAACACTACAACTTGAACAGACTGCAACACCCGCGCCTCCAAGTGAGAAGGTCCCGTATCAATACCTTGGGTTTAGGTAACTGGACGTCACTAGAGGACGATAATGACAAATAAATTATTTAAGATCACAAGGTTTTGGAGTTTGGCAATATTGTTAGATGATTTAAGGTGTACAGGGCTTTGGCTACCCTACTCTGTGGGGTATCACCACACATCCCCCCTCTCTGTTTTCAAAGACATGCTTTACTTGTGTCAGCATGTTTGGTTGTAGTGAGTTGGCGATAGTAGCCTACAACCTCGTAAAGAGGTTGTGTTGCTGAGATAAATACAGAGTAAAATTTTGTTAATCAGTTTCACTGAGAAAAATCCAGTGGATGGTGGTATCTTGGACAATTATCCAAGAAGCCCTAAGCTTACACACAGGATGAATGCTGGCTGTCAGGCTGGGGCACAACAACGTTTTAAAGGATTACTGTGAATATGAACAAAATTATTATAAACATAAGTGAATGATGGGTCAGAGAGTTATTTAAAGGGTTTCAATGCTCATGCAGGCCTTGACCTGGTGAGTGTTGCGAGGAAGGAGCCGAGTATCAAATGGACATCAGTATGATTAAGTTTGATCTCTCCATTTATTCTTTATTACCCATATTTATGTGGTTACAGAGTAAAAGTAGGCATAGCTAAACAATTGCTGATTGGTTAAAATCTCATGTTCAAGCACTCTAAATAATTGTTCATTGGTTCACATCTTTTGGCAGCAAATTCTTCTTTGTTCTGGCTTATGATCAGCATTTCTGTTTTTAGCATCTATGAGAAAGTACAGCAAAGTTGTTACAGTCTTCAGCTTCCATGGGGAAGCATCCATGAGAAGGACTAATAAGTTTTACATCTGCTATTTTGCTAATTCAGGGCAATGTAGGAACAGCACAATATGCAGCAGGAACAGTAGAAGGCATCATACTGTTCCTTGATAGCAAGGATTGTTCATACCTCCTATGAATAAATTGTGACCTTGCTCTTCTAAAAATTCCTCTGCAGATGAGCACTAGTCAATCACAACGCATATTTGTCATTTCACTGTATAGTAATAATTAGATGTGTTTATATTAAGGCAAATAAGCTTTGTTTGCTGTGGTAGCTCAACAGGTTATCAATACTAACCTCTGTTTTCAGTCTTAACGATAACATGAGCATAATTTAACCTGTTAAATTCAGAAGGTACATAATATGCACTTATCTTACTATGAACAGTAAATTGACACATCCAACAAAACAATAAGCACTACTAAACAAAACAATAAGCACTACTAAACAAAATTACTTACAACTGCCTATATGCAGGGATCTCAGGGTTTGCCATAGCTGGGGAGCCCCTTTTCTTAGCAAGGACTTGGAAAGACACTTCTGGATAAATCTCCAAGCTTACCTTGAAAAGCATTCAGCTTTTACAACAGAAACACCTGGGTTTGATGGCATTCTTCCCTGCAAGCCAGGGCTAGAGCCAAGGTCCTGGTTGGGAGGGTTTCCCTGCTATACCTTAAAAACAAACCTCTATTAAAAAAAATAGTTAATATTTAGTTAATAGTTAATATTAAAAAAAAGTTCCCCAACATAAACAACTCAACAATAATCAAAGGAATGATCCATAAGTAACATCAAATAATATCTTACGGCTGGATACCTGTTGTGCCAGGCATGGAGCTTAAAGCTTAGTAAAAATAAATACTTAAGAGATAAGGTCTATAGATTTTGATTTCAATTTTGTCACATTTTACTAACTTTTGCAAATGCATCATCAGTGTACTTAAACACATTCCTCTTTGGAATCTGTTGTTGACATGATTTTACACCAATTCCAAAAAGGCACTGTTAAAAACCTTTAGCTTATTTTAAAGTGGGTAAATATTAAAACTAGTTAGCATAATTAAACACTAGAATTTCCAGAAATTATTTTTGTGAATGGCCAAATGCTGCAAGATGATTTCACATTTAATAAGGCAGACTTTCATTAGAGTTGTATTGGTCATAATCAAATTTAGGTAGTTTTTTTTAATTCTAAGTTCACAGCAATATCAAAGAAGACTTGGAAGACGTGGCTACCTTTCCCATGTGCCTCTCCCCACTGTGGGGGCAGCTACTTGGGACCCCCTGAGTATGGTGGCTCTCTGCAGCCATGGTAGGTTCAGTGATTTCAGGGATAACACTGTGGTCTTGCTTAATTGTAACAATTTATGCCTGGGTAAGTGATAGGTAATTCACCCTGTATAGTTATGCAAAGCAATTTGTAGTGGTATGCTATTTGCGAAGCACCATTCAAAATATTCTTGTTGTACTGGTATAACAGTTGTTGAGGGGTCTCTACCATTTAACTGTAAACACTTTGGATGGCATTTGATAATTAATTGTGCAATTAGTTTAAAAATAGTAGATGCTGTCCTTTTAGGTTGATGGGGCAAAAATACCCATTAAAAAATGTGCAGTGGATTAGACCACTTTGTGTTCCATTGACCAATAATT
Source organism: Horornis vulcanius (assembly GCA_013401035.1). Taxonomy (NCBI): domain Eukaryota; kingdom Metazoa; phylum Chordata; class Aves; order Passeriformes; family Scotocercidae; genus Horornis; species Horornis vulcanius. The sequence continues at coordinate 497 of VZUA01060886.1, read as the reverse complement.
CCTGTAGAATGCAAGTCAACAATGATAATATACACCGTAATACAAACTTCAGGACATATCTGGTAAACTTGTCTGTTTATTATGGTCCTCTCTACTGTTTCAAGAGTGGTTTTCGCATCTGGAGTTAATTCTCTTGGACAGCTTATCTCAGGGTCACCTTCAAGAATATTGGACAGGGCTCATAACTGTGAAGTAGTTAACTCTAAATAGCGTCTTACCCAGTTTGTGATACCCAAAATTTTTGTGCATATTTATATAAAAGTTTTTGTACATATAATTCCCTGGGGTTTTGTTTTAAGTTGGAGTACCTGTGGGTTGAAACAGACATGTTTGCAATTTTCATCAGGGCTCGTATTCTTAAGTCATCATGTGCAGGAATGGTATCCAGTAGGAGCAGTGATGGAGCCAGTACTGGCAATGCAGAGAAGGCTTCCTCTCAGGGGTCGGCAGAGGGGCGGTGACTCGGGTTCCCTCTTGTCTTGGTTTAGGGCAAATTT
>VZUA01060885.1:9188-25264 GCA_013401035.1 Horornis vulcanius | reverse complement strand
AAAAAAAAACAAAACCAGTTTTCCCTGGCTCCTCCCAGAAATATTTCCTTAGGTGTACCAGAATGCAGAAGTATAAATGGAAATCAAAGACACAAAGAATTCATTGAAAAAACAATCTGTGTACTTACCCAAAACAGTTGCAGTCGTTTCCTGTGTTATCCTTGCAAAATTAAGAAATGCTCAGAGCTAACCCTTTAAGGGATTGCTACAGACACCACAAAGGAAATTTAACAGTAACTTGGAGGGATTTTTTGGTTTATTATGTTATTCCTTAGACATTAAAAAAAAAAAAAAAAAAAAAAAGAAAAAAGGGGACACCAGGGCGTGACCTGGATGTTGAGCGGCGCTGCCTCCAGCCCTTACAATTCCTGTGCCCGCGGCCGTGCGGTCTCCGAGGGCCTGGAGGGGTTGCGGCATCCGAGCCCCCCGGCGCCGCCTCCGCCCGGCGTGGCCGGGGCTGCTGCCGCCCCCGGGAGTGCCCCCGCCGCGCCCCTCAAGGAGCCACAGCCCGACAGCGCCGGCACCGGCGGCCCGAGGCGGGCGGGAGAAGAGGAATGGCGAGGTGGGACACTGGTGGGTGTCCGTGGAACCGGGCATTGTGAATGAACAAGTACCAGCCGGCAATTTCAGAGTGCTTGTTTGAGATTAGGTTCAGCCCAGTTTGAGGATGAAGATGTGCATGTATCAACTACTCAAACTTCGTTCTTGCAAAAAATATTTCAGTATTTGTTTACATTTCTTCCTCACAGAAGAAGTATTTCATCCGTGAAGGATTGACTGCGTTGCTTCAGAAGCCTGAAGTCTGTTCATGTGCTGTGGAAATGTGCTGGAGAGAGGAGGGAGCCACAGCCAGCAGTGCGCTGAGACTCCGTGATATTTGCTGCTGAGCTGCCTTCACAGGAGGTGTGACACTGTATTTGGGAAATATAAATGAACGGAGGATGCACATCCACGCTGTAAGGCAAATAGCTGAGAAGAGTTTTCAACATGGTCATTTCAAAACGAGGTGCAAAGAAAATACTGGTGCCATGACAGGGTGTGTTGCCAGAGCTTGGGCTTTCAGTGCAAAAGAAAAAAAAATAAGATTACTCTTCCTCTCCACCTGTGCCACTTTTCCAAATGGCTTTTTGTCATTTCACTTGGTAATTTCAGATCATTATCTTGATTTAAGTATCAGCATACAAACCATTAGAGCAGTTGCCTGGTAATCCCACTGTAGCTGAGGGCAAGAGCTGACATCTATGAGATTCTTCTACCGCATGACTATCACAAATCTGAGCTTTGAGTCAGGCGAGTAAGGAAAAAGTAAGAGACTCAACAGCACTCGTTGAGAGCAGTCATGCACAGGAGGCAGCAGCCAGGCTGGCTGGTATGAACTTCTTCAAAGGAGGACGTATCTGATGGAGGTTTTTACATTATTTGTTTAGGGTTTGTGGTTTTTTTTTTCCCCTTTCTTTGAAATTAAAGCTTCAAACTCTCTAGAACTCACCACTGCTACTTTTTATAACATATCTGTATATATGGAAGTATCACTTTTTTCTAAATATTGATAAAGATGAATGTTACTGATGACATCCTGCCTTTTTCCTGTTTCAAACAGATTTTTCTGCATAAAGTGTTTGTCTGCATAAAGTGTTTTCCTGTTTCAAACAGATTTTTCTGCATAAAGGCGTGTGAGAGGTGTGTCCATGTTCACCCAAGGTGACCGTTTTCAGCACTCACCTTGGAAAATATTCCAATCCTCATTCCATGTGCTGGAGGAGGCAATTATTTGCAAGCTGTATGGCAGACAGACCTCCTTCACAGCTATTTGATTTACAGACATTTGTAGAATATCTATTGGCCCCTCGGCTCCTCATGCCCATCCTCCCTAGTGACTTTCAATCATTAAAGCAAAAACCCAGCACAGAAAGTTTATTATAGCTACTCAAGGTATTGGCATTGCTACCTGTACTAGTTGACCTGCTGCCCTTAACTTCTGCGTTGCAGATTCACAGATGAGTAAGTGGCTGAAGTACTGTGTGTCACAGCACTGAGGTTACTGCAGAGTGCAGAAGCTGCCAATTAGCACCTGTGCTTTGTGGCACCAATTTAAACAGGAGCCTCCTTCTCTTCAAGCATGTAGGGCTTTGAGGTCATTGAGATGGAAGAACAAGAAGAAGGCAAAACTCTAAAGAATGGGAAATTAAGAAATATGAAAAATCCACAAAAACTGGGATGGAAAAATATATTTGGGCTTGGCAATAATAAAAGACTTCTCTCTACAGTAGGGGGCATCTTTAGGTAAAATCTAGCTAAGTGGAGAGTTTTGATCAAGAGTGTATGATCAAGAACATATTTCCGTATTCTATGGAAACTTCAGTAGTGAAAGGTATTTAGTGTACTATGTAATTATGAGCTTAAAAATCCCTTGAATGGAATTTGACCATTAGATCTCCGAAACATAGTTTTGCTTATCTAAGATCCAAGTATTATATTAATTCTATTATCTATGATCTATTATCTATGATCCGTATCTATTCTATTCTATTAATTCTAACCATTCCATTAATTACCCCACAAGTATGAAATGCCCTGTTGCTCTGGGAGGTTCTGCATTTGTGTATGTATGTACTGGCATCAGGTGTTTGAGTAACTGGAACTTACAGCTGATAAAGTAAGTGGGTGAACACAGGTAGGAAGAGTACATTGAGACTGTATTCTTTGTTACCTTAGGAAGTCCTCCTTACCATTTGCCAGGTTACTTTAAAAAAAAAAAAAAGTATAATCTTAGGTCAGAAACAAACATCTGTAAGGTGTCTTCCTTTCCTCTGTCACTGTTGCCATGGGGCTTTCTCTTTTGCTGTCTCCAACAAAGTTAAAGCGGGAGAACAGTGAAATCCTTTGCTATGAACAGGGTAGAAGAGGACACCACCATGCTGTCAAGGAATAACTGATCATATAAGGAGGTAAAAACCAACTTGGAAAAGATTTGCTGTTACTTTTGAAGACATACAGTGCAAACTGAGGGGCAAGTAATGGTGGCAAACTTATGTGATTCAGTCAACAGAGTGGCAAGTGATTCCTGAATCATACCTGAATCATAATAATGATGCACCATTTCAATTTTAAAGCCTTTTAATAGGTACTACAGCATGTTGAAGACCTGAATAAGGTTTCTATATTAAAAGGAAGATATGTCTTAGAAATGTTACAAAGGAAGAAAAAAACAAACAAACAAACCACAGCAATATTTAGAGCTAGTCTTCCCTTGATAATGACGCCATTAGAGACTAAGAGAGAAGCATAAAAGTAAAGTTCAGGAGATCTTGCCTAAGAATGGGAAAAATATAATATTCTGTGAATAAATTACATTCCAATGTAATTTGACTTAGAATTCCAGTTCTACTTTACAATTAGATTCATGCTTATTTCCCAAAGGTTCTCTGCATCTTATCACAGCTTTAAGGGTTCCCCTGTAGTTCCTCACTTTAAATTGCTTACCTATTTCAGCTGTGAACTTGATTGCTGCATTTTACTAGAAGACTGTCATAAACCCTGTTTTCTCTCTCTCTCTCACACACACAATCCATATGTGGCCTCAAAAATCAGCATGGCAGCCTTTAAAGTCTCTCATTGCAGACATTTGATGGGGAGGGAGAAAGTTCAAAGGAGGAATATACCTTTAGCTTAGATGTGAGTTGTTCAAAGCAAATTAAAGGTCAATAAAATACAAGCCAAAGACTTTTAATGCATACTTAGCACCTTTTGGTACAGATGAAAGTCCTTAGCTGGGAAAGGACAGTTTTTATTTCTGTCTCAGTCTGATCTGCAGGGCAGGCTCTAGTTTGCAGCTACAGGGTGGTTGATTGGGCCGCTGGAATTGTTTGGTCTTCTTGCTCTCTTTTAGTGTGATTTTTCTGGTGACATGATTTAAGGGCTGGTAAAGACCTGCTTGAGTATCCCAGTTACTCTCATACTTTTGTACCTGAGAACCTGAAACTGAAGGGAAAACTGTTTTTGTGATCTAAGAGTGGGTTCAAGAACAATCATTTTGTTCTTTTTCCACTCTGTCTCATGTTGGTGAGCTGAAGCGTCACTTGCAACAAAAGTGGCATATCAGTAAACATTTTAATTCAGTCTACTATTGAAATACTTATGCTGTAATAGAAAATTTTACTTTACCTAATTATCATAAAAATTGCAACTTGTCATTCAGCTCTACTGAGAGTAGCTAGCTGTGCTATCAGATTCTCAGAATACAATTTATTTATTATTTTAATTATCTTCAGCATGTAAGTGCAAGCAAAAGAGTGCATAAAGGCATGAAACCTTACTGGCATAATTTTTTGTCTAGTTTCATGTGTTTTAGAAAGTGCCTTAAATTAGGCTTTGGCAATGGTATGGAACAGATCTGAGTGGGTAACAGCGATGTCTTTAAAAGCTGCTGAAATGAAGTGAAAAAGAAGTGAAAGAGAAATTTTTTTATATGCACACTGTTCAGCTATGGAACTTCCTTTTAATCCAGGAAAATGTAAAACATGCAGACTATCAAAACAGCAAGTCTAATCAAGAAACTGTGCCTTGTGGTGTTAAAAATACTTTAACCATTTTCAATTTTGTGATCATGATGCATTTGTTAGAGGTCATTTCATTACATAGTGTGAGTTAAGGGAGGAACTAATTCAAAAGCAAAGCTCAAGGACCACAAAGCAGATGTTGACTAGAAGAATCAGCAAAGAATAATATGACACATAACTGTTGCTGCTGAAATATCTTGTCATTAAGAAACAATCCAATCTATAATACCTTTGGTAGTAAAACAGACATCATAGCCAGCATCACAACAAACTGACACCACTAGTCTATCTCTCCACACCTAGATTTTTGCTCCATCACAAATGAAGAAGTTTAGAAGGTAAAGACCAATAATCTCTCCATCTGGAAAAGTCAAGATGTTGAGGCATTGCACAGGTGTTTCAGGTCATGCCTGGCTCCTTCACATATAAATAAATAAAACTTGTTGGCACTAAACCCACATAAAGCCTTTTTCATATCAGAATTTCCACACTAGATTTCCAGGTGACTCTGTCTTAGTGAGATAATTTGAGATAGTTAGATTTCATCCATCTTTCAGCTTTCCTGCAGAAGCACTGTCCACCTGGATGAAAATCCTTCAATGACCAGGAAACGGCGTTTCTGCATTTCGGTGCAGTTTTGCTCCTCAGCTAGACAGGTTAGCCAGAGAAAGCCAAAATGCACACTCCACTTCTTATTCTAGATTTTATGCACAGCGAGAGAGAATTTTAGAACAAGTCTTGATTCTCAATGTTTTTAAATATTCCATGTCTGTAGTTTAAATTAATTAAAGTTTAGGGGTTGACACTTAATGTTCTTTTATTATAAAAGAATGCTTCATTATTGAAAAATATCTCATCTGCTCAGCAAAAATAATAAAATGAAGAACTTTCATAGGATTTTCATAGCCTCTAGGCTGAATGCAGCAGTGTATAAAGATGCCAAAACAAAGACACACAAGAAAACATGCTGAAGTAAGACAATTCATTGTACACTACCTGCCTGAGACAAGCTAAAGAAAAAAAATGCACAAGAGATGCTAGTTAAAGCAGATGTTAGTGGAAATTCTTTGTGAATTACTTGAAAGTAATATCAATACTATCAGAGAGAATAGGATATAAGGAACCGTAGGTTTAAAAGCATTATCTGGGAAGTTAAACAAATTTTCATTCATAAAAAATTACCTGTTTATCTTTACTTAAAAAAATGTCTACACATCTTTTAACCTTTCACTTGTAGCCAAAGCATGTCCCCTTCCACTTTGTTGCAGTTAAGAGAATGATTACTTCTGGTGCTATGAAAGATTTCCATAAGATAATTGGTTGCCAACAGAATAAAGCCTTGATTTGTCAATAGTCAAAGTCAATCTTTTAGGGGATTCCAGCACTACAAACCAGATATCTGCTGTTGTTCATTCCTACTGGGTGTAAAAAGCTTTAAAGAATGCTGAGTTGTTTGTGGGGCTGTGTTACATCTGGGAAATCTTCCTCATAGATATGCAAAATAACATTCATTCTTTTTTTTTCGTTTTTTTTAAATAAAATACTCATATGCTTACAGAACAAAAAAGGTAACAATACAATTATAAACCTTCTCCAACAAGGTATTTTTTTAGATTTACCATACACATGTACTGGCTCTTTCATTTTTTTTAAGGTTTGCATTGTGAGGTTTTTTTGGTTTGCTTTGGGTTTTTTTGGTTTCTTTTTTTGTTGTTGTTGTTTATTTGATTTTTTATTTGGAGATTTTTTTGTGCAAATTGCTAATGAAATTACATTGAAGCAAAATAAAGTAGTTTTCTTGATTTCTGGACAATGTAAATTAATTTTGTTGAGTACATCGGTTCAGTTCCAAAATCAGGCCTTTAAATAAAAGAATAAGGAAAAGAAATGGAATTATTTATTTAGTGTGGAGTCTAGCAGTCCTGTTAGACCTGATAATAACAAGTACTTTGGAGAGATTTTCAATTTCTTTTCTAGAAAAAGGAGACTGACTTTGGGAGTTACATCCATACAAAACATTTTCTTAATTGGTGTTAAACTGAGGAACAAAAGTCAGTATATGGACCATAGCTCTTTGTGGCACAACCTTAGATGCAGTCATCAGTAAGAGAAAAACAGTGGAAGGTTAGGAGTATAGAAAGTCACTACTTGTTCCTTGTTTTGTGCTCACATGTGTTTTCATACTCAAACCATTTTATTATGTACTTGCTGAGTTTGCTGCCCTCGAAATATACCTGACAGAGAATCTCAATTAGTAATAAAAAAATGACTGACAAGAACAAAAGAAAACAAAATAAAGAGGGGAAGAGAGAGAGAGAGAGAGAGGTAGAGAGAGAGAGAGAAATTCAAGTAGCTGGCATGCAACTGTTCCTGCAACCAGAAGTTTATTTAGTAGTACAGCATTAACTGCATTGCATGAGGGTTGTTGGTTTTCAGCCTCTCCCCTTGTCACACTGCACACCAATACAGTGCTCTTGGCTTTGCTCTTTTCTGTACACGGATACAGTAACATGAATACTCAGCCATCCGTGAACCAAGAACTATGACTGCTTGTGGTGCCGTTAAATATGTAGCATTACAAATTTAAATTTACACTAAAGTCAGTTATGTTGAGCCTACTCCTTATTTTGCTGTCTATATGTTAGATTGTTATGGATTACATTAGACAAAAGGAAGCTATTCTACAACATATGTTGCATTACATATTATTGTCAAATATGTTATTTTTGCTTGTAAGTTCTAGTGCTAGTTTATGCTTGATATAGTTAAATAAAAACATAAAAATGCAAATCCTATGTTTTTAAGTATCTGTAAAAAATAACAGAAAAATAGTAATGGTGTAGAAATTAGTAGGGAGAAATATATGTATTTGTAATTTTTTTAAGTTTTACCCTTCAAGTGAGTCATATTTTCTGCTAATCATATGCATTGCTGCTAGCAATTTATCTTGTTACTTTCAAACTATTTTCTGTCACGGCAAAAAATTCCTAACATCTGTATGTATATGGCAAACTTAACACTTCTCCTACCATTAGCTAACAGAAGGGCAGGAAAGACAAACAGAAGAGCAGAGATGAAGAAACTCATTGTTTGCAGTATTCCAGATCCCAGCTGAAGACCTGACACATTTCATGCACATGCACATACTTGTGTACACACCCAGCAACAAATCTCCAAAGGAGTTGAAAAAATAAAAAGCATGTCTACAAAATCTCAGTGCAATAAAAAATCTCCACAAAATTACCAGATAATTTTGTCAAAATCACAAATAATATGAAAATATTGAAAATGAGCAAATCTTACTGTAAAATGTGGCCAGCAGAAGTTCCATTTTGGAATTAAATTTTCACACACACCTAGGAAATGATCTTCACATTCTTCTTCTCCATGTCTACTTTTAGATTTATTTTCTTTCTTCTTTTTCACCATTTGTTTGATTTTGGCAAGAATATTTTTCAGTTTATTATGGGAAACCTGAAGATGACTATTAACAGCTATTATTGATTATTAATCATATTCTTAAAGAGCTATTCTACCTTTTACTTCTAGATAGTTGGTTTCTGTTTGTCTTTATTTGTTGAGATAAAAGCAAATAAAATCTAATACATGTAGGTAACTATTATAAAAGATGAAAATCTGTCAAGCATTAGGAAAAAGACTATCTGAAATTTTCAAAGAGAAAGAATATTCATTTTAAAGTAAAAAACAATCTCTGTACAAGGAATTATTTGAAACACCAGACAGGATGGTAAGAGAGAGATGTAGCTAAACAATGAGTATATTTACCTACCATTCTCAGGAAGAAAAAAACAACTGTTATCATCATACGGTGATTAATACAATTAGTCAGTTATTTTCAAATTAAATTGAAGCTGTGTTCAGAAGATGAGTATCATACTACCCATTATGCTAAGGACAGAGAAGAATAAAGACCCTGACTACCACTAGCAGCAGAGTTCAGAGGTCAAAGCACCTACAAAATATAGGATGCTCTTTTCCCATCCACTGATTTAATAAATATTTATTGGCAGTCCTCATCCCACAATGCAGTATGGCCTTCTTAGAATACTAGATTAAACCCTGTTTTCCTTCACAGCTTCCTTTTTATGCACAGCTCATTTTCTTGTGTGACTCTTCTCAGAAGCAGTAGGATACCTCTTCATCTAACACTTAACTCAGGCCTAAAGAGTAGGGTGGGTGTAATTAGATCTTAAAAAGCTGAGAAATTCCCTACTATGGAACTTCAGTGCTACAGATTCAAATGGAGGAAAAAATATTCAAGTGTACTCTTGTCAACAAAATTATTGAAAAAATATTGAGTTTTGCATAGAAAATATTTTACTGATAAATGAAAACCTATACATGTGGAACACACATAAAATGGAGTCTTAATGCCAGCCGAAAGTCAATGATATACTTAAACATGGAGAAAGGTTCTGCAGATCTTGAACTTAAAAATTTGTTAATAAACCTTCTGAACAAAAGAGTCCATTTACTTTCTTTAAACATCAAACCTATTGAGTTTAACTACATAAAGTAAGAATGTATTTTAGACCTGCTACTTTTCTTGAGATAGGTTTTAATACAGAAGGACAACACCTCAAAGTGACTACATTGTGTGCTAGATACTGGTGTAAAGAACTGGGATGAAATTCTGGTATACACTATGATGGATTTTTGCCTCAGCAGACTTGGGATTTCACAGTGGTTAGGTTTTCAAAAGTATCATTAATTATGTCTGTTTAATTTTTAATTACAATTACAAAAACAATTGATAATCTCTTTTGTTTATGTTTTTTAAAAACTTGGTATGTTTGCTCCCATATTACTATCTGAGCATAGAAAATGATTGTTGTTTTCTGAATCTTTATGGAATTTGAACAAGTGGGGAATCTAAGCAGGAAGTTATCAGCTTTTATTAATAGGTCCTATGGCCCTTAGGCTCCAAATGTATTACAAGGTATTTGCAAACTTCAGTAGCCCGGTGCAAGAAGTGGAACCCTGTTATTAAACTCACCAAATCACAGTACTATCAGCTCCACCCTGGACTAATGCGATGAAATTTTCTTTCTTGTGGATTACAGGATATCAGTTACAGGCCTCATTTTCTTAACGTTAAAAAGGGACTGTTTGTAGATCTTTCTCTAGCCCTTGAAAGTTCAAGGCACCATCTCTCCTGACTGTCCCTCTCCTGTCCCTGACTTCCCCCCACCCTGCCTGGGGCACAGAACCTCGTGTTAGCCCACAGGGAGCATCAGCCCCTGGCCCAGGGGCACTTCAGCCGCTCTCCAGCTGCACACAGCCCTGCCCTGCCTGGCTGTGGGCCCACGTTGTAGCCCAATTCCCAGGGCTGGGGCTGCACTGGAGTCCCCCAGCTTCCCACTTCTAGTTGGAGGTGGGATGAGCCCTGGCACCAGACTCTCCCTTGTCCCCACTCTGCCCTGACAGTCGCCCTATGTGTTCTTCCCTACAAAGCACTTTCAATGTATCTTTACTGTTTATCATTTTTCTTGAAGTACTATGTTGCATAAAATGCTAAACATATGATAATATAAGAAATGAAATTTTATGGCAGCTTTCCTAAATCACTCAACAGATTGCCTATATTTTAAACTGTGCTTGTCTGCCAATTTACCACACATTATTTTTACAAATAACTTCATACTGACTGTACACAAAGACTGAACGCTTTAAATAGTGAGCCACATAATTGGGGAACAAGTTAGAGAATAGGAGAGTGAAGTACATGCAGCTTTCTTGCTTTTCTGGTTTGTTGTTGTTTCGAGTGAAGGTTCATTTGAGGTGATAGAGCTTTGTTGGGGAGAAGCGTAGGTTGCTGTGCTGCGGCGGGCGAGGTGTCACCGGGTGTGCCCGTCAGCCTGCAAGGGCAGCACTGCGCTGCAGCTGCCCTCTGCTGCCTTGGCACAAGTCATGGCTCCTGAAGGACCCCTCTCAGGACAAGACAGGCATTTGCTTGAGGACATTTCTCTCCTTTCCACCTCCAGAGATGCATCTTGTCCTCTCCTGTCACTGCTGCCACAGTGTCGCTAGGTCCCCAGAGCAGCTAGTGCTGGCGATGTACTGAGCTGCAGGGATGCCCATCTGTGGTACGAGCACTGTCAGAAGCACAGTGTGGCAGAGAACACAGGGCTGTGAGGTCTGAGCTCTCCTCTCCAGCTGTATCTCATTGTGACATATTTCAGAACTTGAGTTTCAGGTTTTCTGCACATATGGCTGTATTTGTTACATCTAGCCACATTTTCAAGATTTCTTTTGCAGCATAATGGAACCCGAGAGTTTCATATTTTGTTTAAAAATAAACTTGTTCTCATGCAATCTTATGACTCTGGGATTTGAAGTGATAGGCATGTCAAACCTGTAGTTTAACTAGGGCTTCTGAGTAGAGAGGATGAAAGAGACAGAATAAGGACAACTAGAGTGATGCTTGTGAAAAAAAAAATCATTGAGTACATAAGTGTCTTCTTTCATATTGTATCGTTTTTCTCTTATACGTGGATTAGTGCTTCTGAACCTGGAGGAAACAGTTCCAATGAGACTGAAATTGTGAGCTCAGTCTGGGAGAATTAAGGAAGAAGGTAAAAATAGCATGAGAAATCTTTAATCCTTTGTCCTGACTTCTCCACATAAACGGCAAACTCCAAAGCAGGTAGACTGGCCTGAAGATACATCATCTGTGTGTTGTTTAACACTACCTTCAAAATGCAAGTGTTAAGAAAATCAAGAGAAATACTTTTGTCTGTCCATCTGTCTTTCAGTTGTTCTGGGCTCATATAAGCTATTTGTCCCATAGCCCAGATCTGCTTTCCAGATGATAAACAGAAACTCCTGTGGCAGAACTTCCAAATGCTTTCATTACTTTGGTGGAGTCTGTCATGACTTTTTTTAGTATGTATATAAAGAGACAAAACTTTCTTACTCAGTTACTACTACCTTGACTACATTTCAGAGAGTCAACTCATAAATCATGAAATTTATACGTAACCTATGATATGGATTTTAAAAATACAGATTTGTAAAATACTGTGTTTATACACACACACACACATTATACATGTGCTCCATGGCTTTTTGGTCTTTATATCTGAAATTATTTGCCTCCATGTACTTGAATTTTCAGCATTCTTACTATATTAGGTTTGATTATCTTGTGGTCAATATTTCTAGGAAATAGAGATGTATTTATGTCTGTTTATTTTTCTCCTGACAACTTCCTTTACTGATTTTTACTTTTAATTCTGTATTAAATTAATTCTTGCCATTATATCTGAAGTAGATATTTTCTATGGGCATTAAAGATAGAGTGTTCCAAGTTTCAGACAAAATTTCAAGAGGAAAAGAAGTATTTTCCAAATGTATTAATATGACTTGCTATAAAATGTCTATTTGGGAATAAATGTAGTTGAAATTCCCTAACCCTGTTAATCCAAAACTGTTTATTAAAGAAAATATTTGATGAACATATATGATACTAATAACATACTATAAATTATCTGTGTATTTTTTTTCTATTTTATCTTTTTCTTGCATGAACCAGTCTTCATAATTCCAGAGTATTCTACAAAGTATCAAGAAAACAGTAAATATATAATGTTTTCAAGCATTTGATTTTTTTTAGTAACTCAGGAATGTCCTAGCAATAAGGAGAGATGTGATATATCTTTCATAAGTCTTGTGTCTTCTTTATGTGAGACATGCTGTTGTGTTGGATTCAAATCCATCTTACTAACATAAAGACCTGGTGTTTTCCTCTTCATGTTTAAAATTAGGTACTAACAATACAAGTACTCACTGAAGAAACCATGGTTACAGTGGGAATAACTTATCTGCATCACTGTAGAGTCCTTTTCATTTTTGCTATGTCCTTCATTGTAGACATATGCAGCATCTCCATCAGTAGCAGTTGCTTGGTATTTAGAAAAACAGAGAGAGGGAGGGCAGCAGGAGCAGAGAGAGATCCTAGCTATAGTCTTCCTTCAAGAAAAGGTATTCAAGACAGAATTCTCAGTCTTCAAAATTCTAAATACTCCTTTGTGATTCTTCAGCAAGTGGAAGAAGAGCAGGAGGAAACATGCTGACTTGACATCATTCCTTTTCAAATGACATATCAGTTGTTCTTCCTTCTGCATCACTGATGTAAAGCAAAACCAAGTCCAAACACATACTAGGCACTTTTCTCCCCAGAATCAGGGCCAGACCAAAAATCAATGAAGCTATTCTCAAAGTAAAATAGTAGTCAGCAGAAGTTTAAATGTGTCAGAATAGGATTCTAGATGGTCAGCAAATAAAGCAATGGATATATCCCTTTTCAAAACAAATTAATCATATCTTCCCCTTATATTTATATCTTCTACACCAAAACAGCAAATAGAGCAGAAAACAAAATCTTTCATATTAAAATTTTTCTGAACACAGGATGACATTTACAGCTACAGGGCTTGAATTTAATTTGCATATACTGTTATACCACATCTGCCTTTTCTTTGCACCATGCTTGGACATTATTTTTCAATAACTACTTTGGCACACAGCTTGAAGACAGTGAGTCTAATTGTGGATTAATGGCATGTTTAGAATTCATTAATTTAGAAGCAACTTGGTTTACTATTGTGAAGCTTGGGTTGGTTGGTCTGCTTAGGAGTTTTTATGCAGGGGAGAACAGAATATTCATTATCACTTCTAATTTTTTACATTATATTTACTGTATTTTTTTCTGTGGAGTATTTCATGCAGTATAGTAGAAAAATAAAAAACAAGCACCCCTCCCCACCAAATTAAACCAGAACAAAAAGTGAGCCACCAAACAGTTCCCAACACAGCTGTACAGAAAGAATCAAAAACCTGAATGAACAAGCTCCTAAAAAGATTGAGTTCAGACCTGTTTTGCAATTGAGTTCTGCTTTACATGTGAGAAATGAGGGTTTGCCCATTCCTTTTAATTTTTCTAAACTGCCTTTGCAATTTTAATTACGCATCTTTATTCATCATTCCTTAATGAGTGGTGGTATGCACTGTGCTACAGCATAGCATTGAAGATATTTTGATCACCACCAAAACCACCAAATCAGTAATGAAAGCTTGTATATGTACAAGGAAATTCAGCAATTTGAAGAATGATGTCACCTCTTTTGGAGGAAAATGTTACATAATGAATAGAAAATTTTTAGAATTTTAAAATAGATTTTAAATAATCATAAACAATCCAAATCCATCCTTATAATTTCTGCAAAAATGCAAGCAGGCTTTCTGTCCATTGTGAATATTCCTACTTTTTCTTTTATTTCCTGTTTTATGCTGATATATATGATGGAATTGTATGAGTACTTGCTTGAGCTGAGGAGACAGCAGTGTTACCCTTTCTTGTTGTTACATCTGCAGAACTCAGCTTGGATGATATCTGCAGGGATGACTAGAGGATGATGGACTAGCAACAGAAATCAAGCAGGATGCAAAAAAAACCTTAATTCTTTGAATATGAAAAATAGAGAATTGAATTGCCCAGTTGAAAAAGACATGAAATAAAAATGGACAAAAGAAAGAAAAATGGAAGAAACTCTAGCAAAGGAAAGAAGAAACATGTTAATGTGACAACATGTGGCAACTGTTTCCTAATCCAACAATAAAAGTGTTGTGAGCATTGTGCTAAGATATTTTGCTTCAGAAAAGTATCACCTCATTCTTTTTAAAATCATATATCTTTAGACAAGATGATTGGTTGTATATAGCAAAAGTGAAAGCAGTTTGATGCATTTTACTTTTTGTCTTAGGTGGTTTAGTATTACTTGTTTTCTGTAGTCTAATATGAATGAAGAATCTACATCTCAAAATGGGACCCTTTTTTTCCCTATGCACCAAAGAAAACCTTTTTAGTTTTGCTGTCATCATAGAATAATGCAACCTTTGTTGATCCGTGATGTTTTATTCCCTTAGGAAGATAGAACCTTAGGTTGCAGGTATGAAAATGCTGTTCATCTTTAAACCCAACATCAGTCAAACATCTACCGAGTTTTTTATTTCTTTTTCTACCCTGTGCACACATGGAAACATTTGATCTCAAGTTCTGAAGAAAAACTGGAAAGAGCACTAGGGAAAAGGTTTGGTCTTTGGAATGCCTATGTAAATATTTCCTGTCTGTAGTTTCCTTGAGGAAAAATTGAATTTAAACTGGGGAAGCTGAAAAAAATTGCTTTCAGAACAGGAAGCACAATTTACAATAAAATTAAAATATCTTCATTAAAATAAAATTATCAAAATTCATATCATTCCAGCAAGAACATTGAAAGTAAATGTAAAAGAAAGTGACATTTTTAGAAATGAGTAAGTGAAGTAATAACTTGTAATTCAGGCAAATTTTGTGACCTGTTAAGAAATGAGAATGGTTTTGGAAATACCTCTGTAAAAGTAGCATTGTGGATATTGCATTTCTTGTCATTGCTTAATATCCCTTATCAAATGAGCAGTGCTTGAAAATTGGGCAGTGTTAGATATGGCTGGAAGGAGGATGAGAAAGCATGAATGTTCTCACTTGAAACTGTAAGCAAGCAGTATCTCATAGAGTCCTGCTACTACCAAAAATAAATATTTAACAGTTGGAATTTAACAAGCTGCCCTTGTCTAGATACAACATTTGCACTGTTTTAATTGAAATTTTATCTTATATCTTTAGCTGAACAATATAGAAAATGAGATTATATGCAGAACTCTTAATACTTGTGTCTGTAACAAGACTGGATCTAAGAATAAATCTGAAAAGCAGTCTGAAACAAAGAAGAAGCTATACCTGGACCAAAGAAGGAAAATATTTCTGTGTTAAAACTCTATAATGCAGATTTTTTTTTATGACGTAAAAATCTATATATTGAATTTGTGGGTTATGAGATAAATTTTAGGTTTAAATTCTGTTACTAAATCTGTTGAAGTAAATTATTTTCTTATGTTGGTATACTTTAGAATTATACCCAGGAATGGATATCTTATTCAGTAGGTAGACCACATTTGCAAGAGTTGAAATAAAAAGGAATTTGGCTCCGTGTGGTTTATGCTCATATGCAGCTGCAATATAAATCTTAGTATAATCTGCAGTTCAAAAATCTAAGCAGCTCGTTCCAGGATTTGAGAGTGATTTGGAATAGAAATCAGAATTTCTTAGTAGATGTTTTAATCACAGAAAAAATCAAGATCAATTTCCTTTCTACAGTATTTCATGAATTGTACAAATGGGTTTATTTGGATGTATTTGGTTGTCATTTCTGATTCTTGGAATGTGAGTGGTGGGTGATAGTAAGGCTGAAGCAAACCTTTGTTATTTACAGAGGCTTTAGGAAAACTCCCACTGTTGTATTGGGAGTCTATGGGATATTACAGAATCATAGGATTGTTAAGGTTGGAAAAGACCTCTAAGACCATTGAGTCCAACTACTGACATAGCAGTTCCAGGTCTACCCTTAAACCGTGTCCTTAAGCACCAGAAAGCCAACTTTATCAAAAGAAATAAAAAAA
>VZUA01060880.1:34789-60704 GCA_013401035.1 Horornis vulcanius | reverse complement strand
AAAAAAAAAAACCACCAAAAAACACACACACAAAACCAAACTCAATTGCAAGATGCAGTTAATCTTCTATCAGCAGAGAAGAGCTGGTGGAACCAACCAAACAGGTGACATTGATAGATTTCCCCACCCTGGTAGGATAAGAATTTGCTCAAAATGGCAAAGATTCTCATTCCCTTTTGCTAGAGACAATTTTTCATTAATGAAAACAATAGAAGAGGTGCTCATCGGGGGGAAGGAAGATATGAAAAATATTTTCTGCAAGCCACTGGGACTTATGAAAGCATCAGGAAAGAGGAATTGGTGAAAAGAAGAAAGGGACTGGAAAAAGTCCCAGTAGCAAAATATACTTAAGTTACTGAGCATCATGCCCAGAAACAGGGAAACCCCATATCTAAAATTATAGGATTCAAATCTGGAACCACCCAGCTCAGGAAGAGTCCCATCCCCTGCATCTCTCAACTGCCATGGCAGGGTTAGGCTTTTTCTATATGCCAAATTAAATTCTGCAATAATCTCCTCTGGCCCTTCTTGTAACAAGCAATGGGACAAGAGAAAATACTCTTAAGCTGTAGCAGGGGACGTTTAGATTTGGTATCAGGAAAAAATTCTTCATGGAAAAAGTTACCAAACATTGGAATGGACTGCCCAGGGAAGTGGTGGCTTCACCACTGAAAGTATTTAAAAGGTGTGACACTTAGGGACATGGTTTAGTGGTGAACTCAGCAGTGCCAGATTTACAGCTGAACTCAATCTCAAGGGCCTTTTCCAACCTCATGATTCCATGATTTTGGTGCAGAGAGTGCACCATTTCCCAAAGAGAGCCAGACATCTCAGGAGCAGTATTGCCAAAGAGTGCATCTTGGCCCTCAAGCACCCACACAGATGCCCTGATATCTAATATTCCAGCTGAACCCATGCTACAGCTTTCCTCTCCAAGTAGACACTAACAGGGCCTTTCCTCCTCTATCTGGTCAGTGATTTTTACCAAACTTTGAAGATGAAAATCATTGGTCAGACCTCTGTACCACCCCACCAGCAGGGAGTTGGTCAATGGATCCAAAAACTAGTGGGAAAGAGAAAACCTTTATAGAAAGCTGACTAAAATTCATTCTGTCCTGTGGGATGTTTAGGAGCCAAGCCCACTAGCTTTGGAGCTCCCTCCTTGAATTCCACATATTTTACACTATTTGCCTAAAACCAGATCCCCAACTCTCTGCCAAGCCCTCCTAATCCATCAGCTTTGAGGCCAGGACTCCAGCCCACTCCACAAGTTCCTCCTTTCTTCTGTGCAGCCCCAGCTTCTCCTCCTCTTCCCTGAACACCACTCCCACTACTGCTCATTACCCATTTTTCTCCTTCACCTCAGTTCCCCTCTTCGTGCTTCCCACATGAACATCATGAGCTCTAACTCCCTCCACTAGCCAATCTCAGGTTCCATTTTTTTTCAGTAGCCTGTATGCCTACCACAGGCTCCAGGACCAGGCAGGAGCACCAGAAAAAAGGACAGGGTGGCAGGCTGGGTAGTTTGTAGGCAGCTTATTGGGAGGGTGGGAGTGCACTGATCCCTTTCTCCCTGTTTGGGAATAGGGATGTGTGAAAGGGGTTCAGGATTGCCTCCTTCTCCAGCCCCTTCATTGGCATAAGCACTTTGGCAGCTCAGTGCTTCACACCCACTCAATGATGGGTCTGGGCATCCACGTTGCTACCAGGAGATGTTGCTCCACATGCTCCCTTACCAGCCCACTCCAGACAGTGCTCACATGCCAGAGCCAAGCCTCTGCATCCTCCTGTCCAGCTGGGCTGGGGTGTGAGCAGTGAATCCCACACCTGGCCCCAGCTGGGCAGCAGCTGTGCTGCACAAGTGCTGACTCAGGCGTGAGCAACACCAGCACAAGGGCATTGCCTGCCCTTGGCAACCAGGGCCAGACAGCCTCAGCCTCAGCCCAGAACACGCTCTGCCCTGGTGAATCACACACCAACCTCGGCAAGTCCTTTCAAGACCCATCAGTCACCAGAGGGGGAAAAAAATTACATGCACACAAAGTAATTAGAGGTGTAACCCTCTCCCCTCCCTCTGTGCAGGCTTAATGCTTCCTTTGTCCAGGCACGTTTGCCTTGCTAAGTCATGCTTCAGGACAACTTTCCTGACGGAAAACAAAGGTTAATTAATATTAAAAAAAAAAAAAGAAACAAACAGAAAAAAAAAAAAAAACCACACAGAAGTCCCTCATTAAAATGGCCTACCTCTCAGCACAGCTCTCTACTCACACTGGTCCTTCTTGGAAAAAGAGCACTGATCCGTGGCAATGACCCCTGCAAAAAAGCCAAACTGCACACAACCAATTCAGGGCTGTCTCCACTGATGGAGGAGTGGGAAGCCAGCCAGCAGAGCAGATCAGAGACACAGTGTTCAAACCTGAGGGCTGTAATCCACCTCACTCACCAAATCCCAGCCCCAGTGACCATTTGCCTCCAGCTAATTCAAAACGTTCTCCTGGCAGCTCAGTGGCACACATCCTGTGACCTGCTGTAGCTCTGCTACCCCTTGCACCAGCAGCTCTGAGAAGTACATTACAGAGAAAGGGATACCAGCTCCACAGATAGAGACAGATTACTCTGCTCCCATCCCTCCTCACCTAAGCAGCTGAAACCACAGCAAAGTCACTTCCAGTTTATCACCTGCATTATCAAATGCTTCACCTCCATGGTAGAAGTTCCTCATTACAGCACACTCATGAGAAAAGCAGGTAGAAGTCTGCTTCAAACCTGTGCTCTCCAAGTGCAAAAATATCTCTTCCACATACTCCTCCAATTCACCTCAGACAGACAGAAGCACTTCTGAGCCAGTTGGCTCAAGAGAGGTGGTGAAAGCACACATGCACATGCATGCTCACCAGCCAGCTCATTAAATCTAATTAGACAGTCTTCCACAGGGAATTTTGAAATTCATATCCAGCAATTACTGTGTCCTGTTCTTTCCTCAACCCTCTGGATGTGTGAGCATGATTATTTACCACATGAAAAATAAAAATTAATATGAAACTTCAGAGAGTTGCCATATGTGCACATTATCAGAGGTGCACTGTAATTTAATCAGTGCTCCTGCTTAGAGACAAATATGGTGGCAGCAACACAGGGAAAGAACACTCAAGCCTCAGCTTTGGATCCAAATGTCTCCAAGAAACTGACAATATGGAATCGTAAGTTTTCCCCAGAAACTTCATAAAAAATTTGTCCTGCTGACATTCTGACGTGTAAGGTGTGAAGCCAAGCCACACATGCACAAGATCACCAGAAATCATGAAGATAACTAAGCCAAAGTGCAAAGGGACTGATCCTTGATGGACTCAAGGAAAATGTAACAGTCATCTCCATGTGTGTCCAGAATGGGAAAATTGTAGTTTCATACCTGATATATCATGTATAGGATGTAGGAGGGCTAAGCACTGAAGTGGAGGGTCCCAGGCATTCCCCAAAGTATTCCCCATCCCCAGCTCTGCCAATACTGCCAGCTCCAGGGACATTCCCTCTGCTCACAGCAGATTCCTTTTACAGCTTCAGCTTTACTATATCAATTCAGGACGCACAAAAAAATTCCTCACCTGGCTTGTTTACACAGGAGAAGCTTTATCTGTATTCACTTTCACAGTAGAGTAGCTAAATCATAGTATGCCAACTCAATACAGAGCATCCTTCCGTTAAGTTTGCCTTCTCATTTACAGGGAGACTGCTACTCATTTTGAGCAAGGAGCACTTCAACTCCCAGCAAATGTCTTGCATTGAAACTTCTACAGATAAAACTAATCCAGAGTATATACACATCATTAATTCCTGAGTCCCTCAGCTTCCAGACTCAGCAGCCTCTCATCATGCCTAATCCAGCAAATCCCAGAGGAGTTCAGTAAACTCCTGGTTATCTTGCTGATGTGAAAGCACACTAGCAGATCTCACTAGGAGATGCCAACAGCATTGCTCCACTGCAGCAGCTTATGAAGGGTATTCAGGAGACAAAATAAGCATCTATTCTGGAGCCCACCATTTCACTGTTATGTTTATTGTTAGGGTGATTTGTCACCTAGAACAGCTCTTCTGAAAGCAAAGAAATTATGTCCATTTGAACATACACAAGATATTAAAAAATATTTCTTTTACACTGAAGGGGTCATAGTCTGGTCTGGTCTCTCCATGGCCAGGTCTGAATGACCAAACCCAAACACCACTCAGGACACTGTTGCTACATTCCTTTGATCCCAGCAGCAGTTGGAACTAATTTTACCTTCAGAACCTACTTCCTTTTAGATGAGCTTTACAAATGTTTTTAACAAACAAGGATCAGAAACAGCTTTAGACATATATGAACAAACCACTGAAAGCTGAATAGCATTTGACACTCCAAACCCACCATGCAGCAGAGGGGGGACGGGGGTCTCACTTGACCATGGCATATTCCACTCCTTCTAAGGGCAATACTGAGTTTCTCAGGACAAGGTCCTGACCAGAAGCCTTGGACCTCAACTGATGTTTCTCACTGACAGAAGCTGAAACACTCTTCTTTGATGTATCATGAATGCTCTGCCTCCAGCTCTCCACTCCCTGGTGACTTTGGATGAAGACCACCCCCAGACTCAGCACCCACAAACTGCATCACTGCATCTGGCTGCACAGTGAGCCACACTGGAGAAAAACAGCTTACAACAGTGTGTAGGACAAGATAAAACTCCAGTTCTCTCCAAAACCCTGCACAGGACCCACCTCACCAGCAGCAACAGTTGCAGCCCAACCATGCTCAGGGAGCAGCCTTACTTGATGCCACAGAGCTATCAGCCTTGGGAGCCCAGGGAGCCAGCACAACCCTTCTGGCCATGCCACAGTGGGATCACCCCATCCAGCCACATCACTGCACAGAGACATTTCAGTGCACACAGGGTGTGACAGTGGCTGTGTGTCTGTTTGGGCAGGCAAACTGGTAATTTCATGTCAGCTTTTAAAGACAGAACAGATGTGACAGCACAAAAGTCATCAAAACTATGTTTGACAAAAAACTGCCATAATCCTTCTCAGATATACTTTGGGTCAAATCCAGCAGCAGGCAAGGATTATGGAAAGGCTCCCACTGGCCTTCTGGGAGCTGCATATGATCTTCATGTAGATGCACTTGAACACAGCTAGTTCAGTGCAAGATTGATGCTGTTCAGTGAGACTGCAAGCTCAGCTAGTGAAGCCAAAGGGTCGGCAATTTCCATAAAGCAAGTTTTTTCACCCTTGCTCTTTCAGGTCTAAAAGATGCACACAGAAAGAAAAAAAATAAAAGCCAACAAACAAAAATGCAACCACAACACTAACAAAAAAATATACAATAAAACCCTCCTACATTAAAGCACAAAAAATTATGGACTACAATGGACTAATGTACTAAAACATTACTAGGACTATACAACCATCATTTATATAGAGAAATGATGAGTATTCATAGCATTTGCCTTTGTTTTTCTTGTTGATTAAGTATCTAACTCAGATTCTTACTGTTGACAGAACTGCAAGTCCTAAAATCTATAGGATGACAAGTATCTACCTAGGGTTAGTGCACACAGCTACCCTGACCAAGCTGTTCAGATTTAATGATTATTCTAATGGTAGAATTTTGTCAGAGAAACTATAGTTTCTATTTTAAAAAACATAAGAAATTAACTGTGAACTGCAGCACACAAAGTTAGCTAACAGCTGTCAAAAAACAAAAACCAAAAAATCCCACAAAAACAAACAAAAAAACCCTCCTAAACATTTTTACCAGTAGATCTTTCAGAAGATCAAGATTCCAGCAAATTGATACAGCCAGTAAGTGACAGAAGCAAACTGTACCAAAAAAAACCCCAAACAGTTTCCCATAATTTTTGTGACCTGACATTAGATAACTTTTTGTTGTTCACAATCAGAAACGGCAGTGACATACTTCCAACATTTTTCCATTTTGGTCTGAAAATTGTGAATTGTAATAAAGACTTTTAATAAAAGGAGAACCTGTAAAAATCGAGACACAATGCAACTAAATGCTTAGCTATATTAAAAACTGGGTTTGCTCTGCAAAAGCATTGTTTCAGCAAGAAAAATAAAAGATAGTAAGACATTTATTCTGGCTACTGGAAAATACAGATGTTAGTCCTAGATCATATCCTGTTACAAACAAAAGCTAGGGAGGGGAAAACCTTTTTTAAAAGCATTGGAGTCACAACAGCTTTTTCACAGAGACAGAGAGAAGCAACTTGAATATAAATAAGTGTCCAAAATAGGTCAGCACTCGTTTCTTGGCCACTGAAGTCTGATACTTTTCAGTTGAGGTTATCCTGGACGGTGGTGGCACACAGAGTGCAGGGACAGAGGCTGGGGCCAGATGCGGCTCCGAGCTCGGTGGGAGTCGCGGTGCGCCAGCACAGCCCCGCAGAGAGCACTGCCAGGCACCACCAGTGCCCACACGCTTTGTGCCACTACCTGCATTCCCCTGACTGTATTTGTTTCCAGCCTGACCTCAGCCCCCTCCAGGAGTGAGGAAATGCTCTGTGTCCACAGTTGCGACCTCATCAAGCAGGAAGTGTAATAAGAGACAGGGTGGTTTCCACAGCACCTACTAAGACCCACCAGCTCCATGCATTCAGCCCCGAGCATCCCAGGCACTGCCTGGCAGGAAGCTGCTCTCTGGGCCAGGACAGGATTGGGCCCTGCACCACCCAGCTGCGGTGTGCGGGCAAAGCCATTGCCTTCCCACCAAAGGTCCCTTAAACCAATGCAGAAAGCAGCTTTAGACCCAAAAATCAGGCCACTGAGGAGCAGAGCATACACCTCAGTTGCTCTGCCACTGCTTCCATGGGGAAGCTGAGAGGAGCATCAGGCTTGCAGGAGAGCCACAGGTTCTGTCTCCCTCTTTAAGGAAAAAAAACGAACAAGTTATTTCTACAGCACTGAGAGGCAAGCCTGCCAGTCCAGCCTCGGCAGCATTCCTGTCTAGCTCGGCTTGTTTACCACCAATAAAAAGCCCATTAGTTGCACAATGCGCCTGTTTAAAATAACTCAAAAAAAAAAAAAAACCCAAAAAAACAAACATCACTGGCAAATTAGTAAGACATTAGGACATGCAGACACCTCAGCATGGTGTTATGGAAACCCCAGAGGAGTCAGACTTCCCCCAGGAACTTTTCCCAAGGAAGACAATTCAAAAGATTTCTCTCCTTCTGTGTGGGCCCATCTAACTTTGAAGGGCTCAGGACCAAAATGCAGCAGTCACCCAGTCAACAGACCCAGGGTTTCCAACCAAGTAACTTCCAGAGAAAGTACATTTGCCAGGCTCAAATGCTGCTGGTTTGCACTAATGAGAGCACAAGGTCCCCCCTCACACAGGGACAGCCAGCAGAGAAGGCTGCAATGGCTTGAGGCATCCTCAAAACTTCACACCCCTGACCAGGGTCTGATCCAGCAGCAGCAACAGCTGCTGACTCAGCACACTCCCCTCCCCAGCCATCAAGAGCCCTGCTTTAAAAGCATTGCTCACATAAAGGCAAAAGGAGGCATGGGGTGAATCATGAGCTGCCCTCCTTTAAAGACTAGTCACATAACTGCTAAATAAAAAATAACCAGCTCCCAGCTCAGTCTCTGACCATTCTGTGGCACAGACACAAAATCTATCCTTGCTACCTGCCACACACACCATTGCTCTCCAGCTAAGCCCACAGCAGCACAGCTCACACCTTGCAAGGCAGTTTTACAGTGCCTCTTCTCACCAAATTTGTGCAATTTAGGGATCACTCCAAAGCTAACCCCAGGGTCCAGGCAGCGCGAAGAGTAGAGGCCTGCCTGGCTTCTCACATGCCTCTTCAAGCACCCAAAACCCAGGACACAAGACAGAGCAAGTTCAGGGAGGTACTGCCCTGTGAATTTTAGGAAGAAGAGCTGAGGATTTTTACAGTACTGTCCCTCTCAGCAAACCTCTCTAGATGCTGAGCAACCCCAGGAGCTGCTTTAAACTCAACAGTAATACTGCTTTTCCTCTTTGAGTCCAGCCAATTTACAGGGAGGCTGCCCCAGGGGAATAGTTCAAATCCATAGCATTGCCACCAATCTCACCATTAAATAGCTAGGAGAACCTGAAGACACCACTTTACAAGGATGTAACCTGATTTCCTGACTCTCCACAAAACAGTGGGGTGCCTGTGCAATCTCTGCCTTTCCTCCATGTGAGCACCTGTGTGAGCCCAGCCATCCCTCTCCTCAGCCCCTCAAGAAGCTCCTTTGGGAGCATGCCAAGCAGAGATACCTGTCAAAGACACTGCATTTGTGAAACAGGATAAGGATCCCCTTCTGGTGACAAGGGGATAAGAGGGGATTTCAAAAACAACTGCAAATATCCAAAGTGGTGATTTAGCTTTTCACAACAGAAAACTTTCTCTTCCCATGCCCACAAAAAGAGACAATGTATTTTTCAGATAATGCACTCAATCCTCCAGATTTGTATGAATGAAAATGGGGTCACACAAGCAGGTGAACAAGCACTGAGCTAAAGCCTCTGTGGAAGTATAATCTCTGGATATAAGGAACAAAAACATCCATCACCACAAGGTTCCCCAGTATCTGCATCACCTTTGTGATGAAAAATTCTGCTACAGAGCCATGAACACCAAAAACTCCCAGGCAAGACCCAAATGCCACATCAGAAACACTCCCCATCTCCAGACTGGAGGACAACAGCTAACTGACTTACATCCAGAAGAAGAGCTCCTCTCAGCTCAGGAAGGAGAAACTAATAACCAACTCCCCTCCCACCTAACATATAAATTCAACTGGGACTTGATGAAGACAACAGAGTAAGAACTACAACTAAACTAGTACCCAGTTTTGGCTGGGATGATAAAGATGCTCAGTGATCAGCTAGGATCACTTCCATCTGAAAAGGGGTGGGAACCACTCCCCTCTCAGGGTCTCTGTTTCTAAAACCTGCATTATGATTTTAAAGCTGCACTCAGGAACAATTTTCCTACTGCCAGCAAGCCCCTTCCACAATGGCTAAACTAGGAACGCCAGCAAGATTACAGTAACAAAAAGTTTAACCTATTGAGGTTTCTATCAGATATATTTTTTTTTAACAAAAAACAAAGGAGGGTGCTTAAAACCAGATACCACAGTGGCCAGTGACACACTCTGCTCATCCCCTACTGCATCTAATGCATCCAAAACAGTTTTGGGGGAGAGAGCAGGAGAGGTGACTCCACTCCAGCAGATCTCACTCCAGATAAGAGTATCACAATTGTCTGTGCCCTGGTGCTGCCAGGCAGCATGCCAGCACAAACAGTGTGCAGGTGCTCCAGCTGCTTCCACAGCATCGCAACCACATCCGCGGGATGGATCCAGGCCATGCCCTGCCAGCCGAGCCACACACGACCATCTCTGGTGCTCATGGCCATGGAAACTGAGCTTTGGTTTGCCCTTGTTAGGCTGGTTTGGGGTGCAGGGCCAGCAAAGGGGAGGTAGGTGCAATCCCCAGGAGCCTGCAATAAAGGAGATCTGTGTGGCTGGTGAGTGTGAGGTCTCCTGGGAACAGCCCTTTTACTGGGCTCCAGATGCTGTGGAGTGATTGCTTATATGAAGGCAGGGGAGGCCTCTTTACTGTTTCTCATTTCCTCTTTTTTTTTGCTTCCCCCCCCCACCCCCCCCCATTTCCTGGTTTTGTTCAGAAGCACAAGAGAGTCATTCATCATTTTTCTTCCAGCACAAGGAGCGCTCTCACCTCCCCCTCACCCCTAAATCCCTCCCCACCAGGAAAGGGCACACGTTCTCCAGCCAAAAAGGCTCGCAGCAGGGAAGGCAAAGCTCCCCAGCTCCTGCAAGCAGCTCCGGCACAAAGGGCCACATTCTCAGCTGGGTTCGGTGGGTGCCAGCCCCCAAAGGGGGAAGGCCAGAACTCAGTGGCAGCAGAAATGCTAAGTCAGAGAACGGATATCAGCAGAGGAGGAGAGCGATTTGCACCGGCTGGAATTATGATGCAAAGCTGAGAGGAATTCCAGGCTGAGACGACAGACAGCACCTCAGGTAACTGGAGGAAAAGAGCCAAGACATAAAAGTTCACATATGTCTCAGCCCACGTGCCACAATGGTCACTCGACTCACTGAAACCTGGGAAAATCTTCCTTGTGGACTTGACACCCCCACCCTCTGGAAAGTGGATGGGCACTGGTCCAAGTGCAGTCCAGGCACTGGATTGCCACCACTTTACAAGCCACAAGCCCAGGTTTGGGATGGACTTTCTGGAAAGCCCTAATCAGTTTGCAGGAGGGGAGAAAGGGGGTGGCTATAGATGGTAACATTTAACCCATCCAGAGGGTCAACACCACCCTTAGGAAAACTTCATTGGAGGACTCTGCCCCAAAGTCCACTCTGTTCTCAGTCACACTGCTCTTTCCACAGCTTCTTGATGGCTTCTCCTTGCCCCGCCTTGGAGAGAGAGTGCAAGGATGAAAACATCTCAGTACAGCTGTAACAGAGGAGAGGATCTCTCTCAGAATACCCTTAAGCAAGAGAGCAAGTAGGAAAACCCCAAATTCTTGCACACATTTTTATAAAGAAACTGTGCGTTTTCATGAAAAGCAGGACAGTGCAAACACCTGGGGTCTGTTTGGGGATGTTTGGTTTGGCTGATGACCTGGAAAAAAAAGGAACTAAAACTGGACATACAGAAAACATTCCAGGTTTTGGTTTTGTTTGGGTTTAATCACAGCAGTAACAGCAATCAAGTCAAAAAGGCTGGCTTATGGTCAAACCCAAGGCTTTTTTTCATCCTTTTAGAAGGAAAAGAAATAGAAGATTGTGGTCAGTTCTGGGGCCAGTTGGGTGGAGGGAGCCTGTGTGCCAGCAGCTCCACCAAGGAGGTACATTTATGGCCCAATTCAATTGGGTTCAATTTCAGCAAGAACTGAAGAGGAATGACAACACAAGCCACCAAGAGCCCGGCCATTTGGGACTAAAGTCTTCCACACGCACTGAACCAGAGATCCCACTGGTTCCTGCAGATGCTGCTCAGGAGGTTCATCGAGCCCAGAGGGATCACTGTGCTCCTCCAGGCTCTCCCCTAAACACCACTAGCTGCTTATGCCAACTGAATGTCAGCATTTTGCAAAACCCATGTGTTACAGTGTGGGAGCCCAAACAGCCTGGGTTCACCTCTTAGGCATAAGAAGAGTTTGGGGACACTTTTCACACATCCTGGGTCACTGGTGGCATATTCCTTGGCATTGCTTTTGAGAGTGTGGATGTCCCTTTTCTTTCTTTAAAGATGCTCAAGTGGTGAACTTCTTTAGCTGCTGGTCTCCCTGAATATCTTTGTAGGCTTGTTTTGAGGTTCCTTTGTGCTCCCAAGGAAAAATGTCAATATTTCAAAGTTACCAGAATAAAACCTTAGCTTTGCTTTTTTTTTTTTTTTTTTCCAAATGGTTTGGCAGCCAAACCAAAGTATCAGTCCCAAGCAGGAACCAACACATGGCTTCCATCATACTCCAAACCCAGAGTGTCACCTCCACAGCTCCCAGACATGCTTGTGCAGAGCTCTGCCCTGACCCTCCCAACCTGGCAGGAGCACTCCTTGATGGCTCTTCTCGCTGGATCAATGAATGGCAGGTTTCAGCAGGTCTTGACTGAGCCAGGCAGGTCACAATAATCCTGCTAGCAACCTGCTGAAAATATACAAAGTAAATATGAGACCAAGCATGGGGAGAGAAGATGAGGCTGGCAGAAGTGCAGCAAGAACACAAGAGGAAGAAAGACAGCACAGCACTTTATGGCAGGAAAATAATAAACTTGTTGACTAAAAAAAAAATGCAATGGGAAAAAAGCACAGGGTTCTAGAGAAAAAAAAAAGCAGCAAAGGAAGAGGGCAAGAGAGACTGGGATGAGCATGCTGCCCTGAATGCACATGGTCAGCACGGGTATAATGATGCATATTTTCTTCTTGGCGCTAAGGGGATCCCAGAGGGCCCACAAAAGCCTTTTGCAAGTCAAAGGACCAAGCTCTTGACTAGTCCCAGGTGGAGCAGCTGCTGAGTCATTCCTTACCCATCAGGCTCTCATCACAAAAATCCAGACTTCTGCTATTGCAAAGATTATTGAAAGATATTTTTAAAAAATACCAGGGAATTTTGCATTGGAGCCTTTTCAGTGTTTTCCCCACCCTGGCATTTTCAAACTAGGCAACATGTGGCATCATCATTTTTGTAGTGCTCATCACTGGAGCAACTAGCAAGACGTTAAGTCTAAGGAACTTATTGTCCTAAGGTACAGTCCCATTACTGAACCTTCCAGGACCAAAGGATAAGCACGCCCAAGAAAAACACACTCAGTTGTACCTGCCTCAGTTTCCTTGACTCCCAGGTGGAGCTTTTACTATGCAGCAGAGGCCAAACAGCCAGTCTGTGCCTGGGGGCTGCAGAACCACAGTCAGGGAGGAATGAGATTAATTACATGAATAACAAAAAGCCGGATGCCAGCCACCAGCCCCCACCCCACACAGCTCAGCGGGATGCAGAAGGGAAGCAAGCAGCTCAAAACCCAGAAGAGCTCCCAAATGAGGCCAGTCTTATCCTATTCCAGCTACAGACCTGCATCTTGGCCTTCACAAGGGCCAAGAAAAGCCCTGCACATTTTCTTTAGAAAGGAACACAACAGTGAAAAGCCCCCAGTAGGAGAGTTTTCCTTTCAGTCTGACCTGGACCGTCCTGTGCATCCGCCACGAGGGCACAGCCACCGGGAGCCAGCTCGCCCACTTGGGGAAGAGAAAAGGGAAGTTAATTTTTGCAGCCAAAAGAAAATAGGGAATTCTTTTCAGATGGCAGGAATGTAACTGTGACATTTAGTCACTTGCTATTTCTGCTTCCAGGCTATGTGTCTCCACAGTAAAGCCCCTGGATAGAAGCACCCTCCAGGCAGCATTGCAACGTATGTGTGCTCAAACTCGGATGTCTAATCCCACTCTTGTGGCCCCCACTTCAGGTCTTTGGGAAACAGGCAGTTTTGGGGAGATTCAGTCTCACTCACCCTGTGCCTTTTCTGTCTTAAACAGATGTATGTGTCTGTCTGGGAAAAGGGCAAACCTGCAATTCTAGCCCAAGGCTGCTCAGGGTCTGACACCAGCTGAGAACAGCAAGCAGAGCTCCACTCTCTCCCAGGACGTCAGCCAGGAGAGGATGGCAGCACTGCCCTTCATTGGCTCCTGTGCTGGCTTCAAACCGAAGGGAACCAACACCACCTCTCCAGCTCTGAAATGCAGCCGTTGACCACTGTCACACTGGAGAAATCACATTTGCTCCAGGTTGAGCTGTGATGATGGATGACCCTACCTGATGGCTTTGCAGAACCCCCAGCTTACCTCCACCTCGGGAACAGCCTGATGTATGCTGTCCTAGTCCCACCAGGCCACGGCAACCTGTCCTCAGGCATCATGCATGCTTCACAGCTGGAGAAAGGAGAGCACCCCAGCTGGGGTTACTCCAACACAGGGCAGGCTGCACATCTTGCACAAGCCCCGGGTGCTGGTGTCAGGCAGTCAGCCCAGCTCAGGTCACGATTTCAGGGATTTCCAAAGCTCAGCCCAGTGTGCTGGCTGCTCACAGAGATACCTTTGTCACTGACTGCACTAATTGCAGCCTCGCATTGCAGGCTCTCTCTGCCACACAACTTTAAGTCCCATCCACCCACAGCTATTTCTTGGGCAAAATTTTGGTTACTTCCCTCATCTGATGGGAGTCCACTGCTTCAGCAACAGAGTTGCAAAATCTTAATGCAGGCTGCCCACAGTTTGTCAGGATGTGGTTTGCATGGCAGTGGGCAGCCCCGTAAACATTCCCACAGGAGCATTCACACCACTCAACGCTTAGCTTGATATCAGTCTCAAACATAATGATGATGGAAGACAAGCAAGATGCATAATTTAACTGCCAAAAATGCCATTTCATCACAGGATGCCTGGAGGGAATGGATGTGCACACATAGGCAGGGAAGCAAAAGAGAAGAACTGGAAAAAAATGGACAGCAAAACACAAGACTCAGTTAAATATTTATGGGGGCCACTGAATTTCAATTACAAGCAGTTTTTTAGGTCAGCTGAGACATTTTAGTTCTGCTAGGGCAGATCAGCTCCAGCGGACAGGATACAGCTGACTACACCAAGCTGGAGGCTCAACCCTCCTAGCACAGCCCGTAACTAAGGATAAAAACAGATCTGGGCAGGGCTGTGCTTCCACTGGGCACAGCCCAAGTGATGAGGCCTCCCTCCTCACCACAGCTGAAGCCTCAAGACACAGGACTGATGTACACAGACATCACTATGGATTTGTTTGCCTCTCCCAACACTTGAAGCCCCACTGCTGGAAGTCAGGGCAGCTCACCAAATAAAGGAGATACATGCCTCTGTGAGCAGCCAGCAGGCTGTGCTTTGGAAATCCCTGAAATCGTGGGCTGAGCAGTGTCAGCAGCATGATGGGTTTCCATAGCACCGTTCCCACCTCGCAAGGCTCACTCCATATTCTTTTCATAAATTCCCAATTTGTGCACTGCTGGCTGTCACCTAAAGCCAGATTATGAATGTGACAGACATTGGCCAGGTTCACCTACTGCCCCCCGTGGTATCTGCACTGCCCAAGCACTTTCAGTGTGGTCTGAATTTGCAAAGGTCAGTTTCAGCTTGTGCAGGATCAGCCTAATGGCCAGGAGTAAGGTATCAAATCCTTGAAACCAGTGTGATAAAAAACCAGAAAAATGGAGGAAAGCAGCGACTGAAATCCACAACAAACATTACTAGAACAGCAGAAGCTTTCCAACCATCTGAGATTAGAAGAATCTGCATTTGCATTTTTTACTCTTTGTACAGGGCATATTTTGTAAATGCTGGAAATTCTGTTTCAGTCCTTGTTAGCTCATTTGGCCATGGTCCAGGATGAGGGCCACAATTCTCAAGAGGGCTGAGCAGCAACCAAACCACTCTGTGCTGTGGGATCTGCAGGAACTTTACCACCTCACTGGTCAGCCTTCTCATGTCAAACTCACTTCATCCAAAAAACACCAAGTCAAGCCTGGGTCACAAAGGTGGGGCTGAGCAGAAAGGAAGGGTCAAACTTAAAATAAGAACCCCTGTCCAACCACAAGTATCTGAAGCAATGTTCATAAAGCAAACACTGGAATGACCAGCAAGCGGTATACCTGCCCTTACCAGCAGGACAAAGCTCAAGACAACATCAGCACTTCTAAAAAGGGATTAAAATAAAAGCACACTGAGTCCACAGACAACATTTGTTTAAAAGCCATGTGAGAGGTGGTAAATTTCTGCAGGCTGACCCCCCACAAACTTAAGCAAGGGAAAGTTATCAGCTCTGGGCTCCCAAAATATTTACTCTGTCTAACATTACTCTGACTACACTCAATCAAACATTTCCAGAGTCCCATGCCACCGTAACTCAAGTGCACAGGACCCTTTCACAGGGGTATTTCCATGCACTTCACTACCAAAAAAGTCAACAGTGTCCTTGCAAGGTAGGAAACCCATTCTAATGGGGAGATGAGCATCAAAGTGTGCAGCCTTCATTGTGCAACAACCAAGGGTCAGATCTGAACACTGCATCAAACTGAAGTTGTGGAAGTAATTACGAAGCTTAGATGAACAGTCTAAACTGAACAGGGAATAAGAGGCTGAGAGAAGACTGCATAGTGGACCAGGCTGGAGTGTTTAAGTGGCTGCAATTGATCTAAAACTCGAATTTAGATCTCATCTGGCCAAAAGCCACAACCTGGGAAGCACATCTGGTGGAGGATGTCAGTACACTCTGTGTGTTTCCTCACAAAGGCTTGGAATACCAGTTCTTATTTTTAGTACTATTTCCATTTCTTCATGTAATGAGTTCAGTGTTTCAGGCAGCCCTAGAGTAGCAGGAAGGACAAGTCCTGTAATAAAACTAAATAATTCATGTGGAATTTCTTCCCACTATTGTG
Organism: Horornis vulcanius; assembly: GCA_013401035.1. Lineage (NCBI taxonomy): Eukaryota > Metazoa > Chordata > Aves > Passeriformes > Scotocercidae > Horornis > Horornis vulcanius. The sequence goes on along the minus strand of VZUA01060880.1, from coordinate 44,693 downwards.
AAAGTGGACAAATTCCTCATTTCTGAAATGCTGCCCAAGTGGCCATTAATCTGGCTGTGGTAACAAGCAGGATTCCTGTGGCCTTCTGCAACACCCAACCAGCCCCCGGGACAGAGCCTGCAGAAACCAAAGTGGATGCTGCTATTTCCTCACACTGACTCCCACAGCCCGAGTTTTACTAGACAAGATAGTTGCTTCAGAAGGCTCCATGCCAAATTCCTCCCCGTGCCCACAGACCAACCATGCCTCAGTTATGTGCAGAGAGGTCTAGACCTTCCTAGACCTCCAAAGTCAGCCCAAAACAGGCATTTTGGCTTTATTCAAAGCCCTGTAGACCAGCTGCTTTCCACCTGCCCAGTCTTGGCCGTGCTCTCAAGCAACAGGTGCCTTGAAAAGAAGAGGGTACCAAGTTTGTCCTCAAGACATCATTAGTTGTATTCCCAGCACCCAGCTGGGTGTGTGAGGAAGTTGAGCTTTACAGGTCCCATCTGCAGGCAGTGGGAAGCTGGGCTCCTCTGCAGAGAAATTCCAGGTAAGAATCTAGTCAACCAAAATCCCTCAATAATGCACCAGAATTAATGGAATCTGAAAGACTGGGGTGACAGGGTCTGTGGGGTCTGGCAAGGAAAAAACAGAGAGAACACCCTGATTTTAATTATTAAAATCAACAACAACAAAATGACTCAGAATTCCCTCAGTGAGCTGACTTGTAAGAAGGCACCATTTTGCCAGCGCCTCACTTTTCTCTCCCAGTTCCAGAGTGCTCCTTAAATTCAGTGATGGATTGGTGGTTAGCCTCTAATTAGCACCTGTACTGCTGACCCAGCATCCTGTCCCAGGAATGGCAGTATTCCCTAAACACCACTAGAAAACCAGATCTTCTGCTCCAAATGATCTCTGTAACGGTCTGTAACAACCTGGATTTCAGCCTAAACAAAATCCTGCCCAAACCACCCCTGCAGAAGCCGTGGACACAGTGCTGTTCATTATGGCCAAGAGGCACCCTACCATGGCCAGCCCTTGCTCTAGGCCTCCTCATCCCAGTTTCCATCTTGGCAGATTATTTACTTGTTCATTCACACCACGGTCAGATCACTGTCATTCTATTTATCAATCTAAGATGAAGTTCACACAAAAAGAAAGGGCCCTCTACACATAACAGACCATATCAAAATCATGGCCCTTAATGGTGGGTACTATGCTAGAAGAATGACTGTTGCAGCCCAGTAGTGCAGAGAAAAGGTTCCAGAAAAGGAATATTATCCTTGATCATCTGGACTATGAGGTGCCTTTTCAGAACCTGGGATATAGCCTGGAACAGTTCTTCCAAACATCAGAAAGCAGTGTTAAGACTTGTTGTAGTGTCATCACTCAGAATTTTCCTCACACTGGTTCAGCTGCAAAGCTAGAATAGCAAAGCAGCTACTGAGGGAAGGGTGGATTGCAGCACCCTTGAGCAGTGTCCCCAAGTAGCAAGATATGATTCACCAATACAATTGGAATTTGTTTTTAGCACATGCACTGCAGAGTGAGTAAGGAGGATGAGGAGGAACTAAAAACAGACACGGAAAGTCCCAAGGCTGTTGGGTCAGCTTCACTGCAAACAGGAACACCACGGTGGCTTTAGCCTTCACACCAAAGCAGCCCAGCAGCCAGGTCCCAGAGGACACAATCCAGGCACCCTGGGAGCCTCTGAGCCAGCTGTCCTGGATTGTCCACAGCCTTGGTAGATGCAGTCACAGTTGGGGCCAGGAGGAAGAGCCCCAGCACCAGCTCTGGGCTGCAACAGTGGGAGGATGGAGCCTCATGCCAGCCACTCATCCTGTTTCTCCTCTTTATGCCACTCCTCTTCACTAAACCTGACTTTTTCTCCACATTTCTGACTGTTTTTGAAGAGCAGGAGGGAGGTGACCCCCTGGAAGCAATGGGAGAGACGCGTTCTCCCCTGGCTCAATCTGCGGCCAAATGGCATGCTGAGCACTGCAGACAAAGCCTCCTGAGCTCAAACAGAAAATGACCCAACACAACTTTCCACATACAAAAAAAAAAAAAAAAAAAAAAAAAAAAAAAAAAAAAAAGGCAGATTCTGTCCAGTTTCACTGGAGCAAAATGTGGGAATTCTTAAATACAGGACACTCTCTACTCCTTACAAGAGCCTGGTCACACTAAGGACAAATACCTGATCTTTGAAGGTGCCAGAAACGTCTTAAAGGACACCCAAAACCCCAAAAACACTTTCAACAACTCACCAGTCACCTCACACTGAGCAGCAAGCACTCTTGAAGAAATGGATGTCAGATACTCACCCTTTTCTAGTTAGAAAACAGAAAGGAGAAAACAAGGGAAGGAAGCTTCAATCTCCTCACCAAGCCAGAAGAAATTCATCAGCTTGGACTTAAGTCTTCTACAACTAGCCAGGAGAGCTGAGACCAGATTTCTGGCTGAAGTCTGACCAGCAACATCACAGTGGGAAATCTTGCTGTAGTCTGAAGCAAAAATACTGGGCAAACCTTTATGAATTTTCTTATTACAGGACATGTAATCCTGCACATGTTGCCATGCAAGTGAGTGCAGTGCACTGTGTCAGTGTTGTAGACATCCCACATCACAAGGACAAGCTGCAAGGAGGCACAAAGACACCTCCCTAAAATTGCCTCCAGCCAGTAAGGTGTTGAAAATATTATAAATTTCAAGGGCAGAGTATTAGAAATACCCTCATCCCACCTGAACTGGTTTATCTGCAGAAAACATAAGAAAAACCAGGGATTTCTACACTGCAATTCCCACCAGTGCTTTGTGTCACTCTCAATTACAGTCCAGAATGAAATACCAAGAAATCATTCCCTGCAGCCGGCAGAATTTAATGGGATCTTTGACTACAGAGAGCACCAGGCAGTGAACTTGTTCCCTTACCAGCCAAGAGGCACAGTGCAGCTTTCTTCAGAATAAAAGCTGCAATGTCAGAGGACAGTTCAAGCCTTAAAAAAGTGACCTGATGTCTCCCAGTATTTCAGTCCATAACAAAGGCATGTAATGCCTGATCCTTTCCTTTCTTAAACAATTTATTTCTGCCATAAACTGAAGCAACAAGAGACTTCATCTTCCCACTGGTATCTCACTAAATTACATGTCTGGCAAAACACTGAGCAGAAATCAATCAATAATGCAATTACAAAGAGCTGTCAAATGCTGGGCTGCAGCAAAGCCCCGATAACTGAGCACTAACCCTTTTCTCCTCAGCCTTGGCCTAGAATAGCCATCACATCATGTGTTCTTGTAATTAGGTGTCAACTCAACGTTTAATGAGGTCACACTTGGCCAGTTCATGAATGAGAAACACCTTCCAGCTTGCTGAAAGTAGGCAGAGATGTTTCAGTCAGACTTGGTCTAGTGAAGGTAGTTTGTCTTAGTGGAAAGAATAGGAAGACTAAATTTGAAATCTGATAAATTGGCAGAAAACTCATCCTTCCAGAAAAGTGAAGATTCGGTTGGGTAAACTTCTTATCATGGCTCTGTGGGTCCAAACAAAGACCAAGACCTATATGACAGAGCATGAAAATGTGCACTGGGAAGAAAGTGGCACATGGCTGCCACGACATCAGCTCAGCAGAATAATCTGCACAATATGTTAGAACCACTAGCAAGGATTTTTCCTTCTCTTACAAGTCCACAGCAGGACCACACACCATGGTCAGCCTCCCAATCCCACAGCACACTCAGCACCCAGGAGGCACCACATTGGTGCACATGTGTACTACAGCTCCCTCCCATGGGATGACACCGGGCACTAATGCAGGCCTCAGGACAAACCTGCCCCTTCTGGCAGATGCAAACATTCAGGGAGGACAAGTTGGAAAGCCAAGCACAATGTGTTCAGTATGTGCTGCTGAAGGACACCGTCACAGGGGCACTGATTCCGGCAGCACCTCCCCAAGGGAGACCTGGGATGAAGATGAGTGGAATCAATAGTGGAAGTGCAAGAAATTGCAATGGATTTGCATCTCTCTAGTAGAGAAAGGGTCTGCTAAGCAGACACTTGATCACAGTTACATATCTCACCCCAATTCAAGGAAAGAAAACAGGAATTGTTATGCCTGAAGACTCAGCACACCACCAAGCTCACCTTTCCTTCTGCAACAGAAATGCTTTATACAGCATTTTTACATTCTACCTTGGCCTTCTTCTTCCTCTGTCTGCTTAGAGCAAAAGATCCTCCCTGACGGAGTCCCAGCAGGAAAGGCAGATATTACCATACTCAGAAAGCTTAGAATTGTCCAATCCAAATAGAAAAGCAAAAAATCCACCAAGGAAACTGCTGTTTCTCCTAGCTCCATAGCTAAGAACACATGACCAGGAAAAGCAGGTACAGGAATTCTGCTGGCTGCTGGAATGAAACCCTGCCTTCACAAATCCAGTTGTGTTTGTGGATAACAGCGACAGCTGCCCATTGGGCAGATAAATTAGACACAGATGGTACTGCAGCCAGGTCATGTACAGAGCCACACACAAAGACACCTCTCACATACCAGTTTTCGCTGTTTTGCCTCCTGAATTGTTTATCTCAGCTCAATTCCTGGATGTGGATAAAACAAACTACATGCACTTTCTCACAGACGGGGCTTCTTGGTGTTCCCTTGACAAATACCATACTCAGTGACTATAAGCCTGAAATCCAGAGGAAAGGAAACAACTGCAAAGGGCAAGAAGGAAACAGATCATTTGCCAAGGGACAGCATGAAAACACATTTCTGCTTTGGGTCAGAGCCTTGAAATCTTCCCAGGCTTCCCTCTCCCTTCCAAATGACCATTTCACACCAGCAGCACTCTCACCACGGCAAACTCCAGTGGGACTGTGGCAGGGGATAGCATTATTTTCAAGAAGCTACTTCACAAAGGTGTTATTTACTGTCTCAATACCTAAAAGATGACCAGGTTAGCTCTTGACCAGACACAGCTGCTGCGGACAAGCGTGAAGACCTGTTCCACCTACTGGCAAAGCCCCAGAGGCAATGAGGACAGATGAGCTGTGTGGTTTTCTCATTCACCTATCATTCCTACAGCTGTTACTAATTGCATTTGACTTTTAATAATTTCTTCCAAGGCAAGGAACTGTGCAGATGTTCAGCTTATTCTGGGCAGAGCCATAGTAGTGGCTATGGACATATTAACACACTCCTGTGGATTTGGTTCTGGTAGTCAGCTTCTCTGGCATGTGGTAATGCACAAGCTTGCATAAGCCAGGCTGAAAGCCTGGTTGCTGCACTCGTAACTAGCCTCCCTCTTGCTCAGGTGCTTCCAGCACAGGACAAGGGGACACTCACAGCCTGGCTCTCCTCTACTCCTCACCCACATTTTAGCAACACAGTACTTTCAGGACATCCACTACTGCATTGGACCCACCAACCTGACTGACAGGGTCAGAAATTGTGGGGGCAGAAAGACAGATACACACATGCACATGCAGATCATGAAGGATGCTTCATTTCCTTATAAAAGCAGGAGAAAAGCAGAAGTCTTCCTGGCAATTCAGTAGAGATGAAAAAAGCATTCATAGCATTACTGGCATGGTTTTCAAGTTGCTGTTAAAATTCCAGTTACATTATGCTACCTCCAACCTCAGAGTCTTCTGTGTTTTGAAGCAATACATTAAACTGTCTTTTAGCAGCTGCCTGCCAAGGGGAAATGAAGGTTTTGACATCTGACCTGTAAGGAAGGATGTGTGGCATTTGGAGCTACCCAAATAAGGATTTTAGTTGGATGCTAAAACAAGCTGTGTTTTTAACAGTTAACTATTTTGACGCTGTTTTTGTGTCATGGGAGTTCAAAGTGGAGACCCTGGTCAGGTGAGTAAGGCAACCCCAGCTGTTCAAGTTCAAATTTGCTTGGAGCCACATTCTTTGCACATCTCTCTTTCCCTTTGGAAAGGTTACTTTGCACTGGCACGGACTGAAAAAACACATTAGTTTTAATAAGTAAGTGAGATTCCAAAGCAGGACTCATTAGCTAGCAGTGGGTTCTGAGACATATCCCACTAAATGAGTACAAGTACCCCAACAACAAAATAGTACTACAAACACAATTGAACTGAACTCGCAAAGGGAAAAAAACCTCTTGAACACTGGCTCAAGAACCATTTTTTCAGAGTGGAACAAGTTTTATTCCTAGGATCTTGTCTCCACTACGAGAAAATATGTTTTTCAGCTTTTCTCATAGTTTGGGCAAGACAATCTAAGGGATTTGCTGACATCACTGAGATCTGCCCCGCTCCACCACTTAGCATAAGATCCCACCTGGGAGCAGCACTTGGCATCCTGCTGGGCACTCTGCTGCACTTTGAGCCAGTTCAGGTCATTGTCTGACACTTCTTTTCTGGGGCTGGCTTACAGCAGGACTATTTCCTGAACCAGCCTGAGTAAGGTGAGAGCTAAACCCAGCAGAAGGGCAGGCAAAGCACATGGGAGCTGAGAGCTGGACATCACCATGCAAGCCCCTGATTCCAGTTCATCATGGCTAAATCAAAAGGCAGGATCCCCACCCTCTGGCTGAGATTGGAGGGGTTGAAAGACCCCAGTGGTACCTAAAATGCCTCTCAGATCACAAGACCCATATGGCCACCTTAGGCCTGTTTTGAACAGAAGGTGGCTGCAGGGACTGAGACATTTTATGCCAGGACATAGACTAACATAATGAAAAGACAGTCCTCAGTCTGCTCCCTGTGTCCTGGAGGACCTTGGGCACATCATTTACTCCATCTGCAAAACACCATGATAGTCTTGCTGAGGGGCTGAGAGAATAAACACACTCAAAACCAGCAGGAGCTCTGCAAGCTCTGCACACACAGTAACAACCTTGTCCCCAGGTCAGGCAGCTCCAGTCAGAAGTACAGAAATTTGTTACACCATGACCTGAAATAAACTGCAATGGAATACGGCCCAGAGACACCAAACTACCTAAAAGGCCCTGATCCTTTTAGAAGCTGAGTCTCCACCTCACTCCCACCACTGATGGGGGTTGATGCACTCGCCTCCCTCGGGAGGGTAGAAGTTCTCAGACTGATTTCCACAGACTGCTGCTATTTTGTTCCAACATTCCCAACATCTCCAAAATACCCAAAGCCTCTTGTGCAATGAGCAACATCCCTTGCTTCTTAGCTACATGGTGGTTTATGTTACTGTCCGCCTACAACCATTTCGGGATTGGCTTTACAGACCTTAGTGAAGACTAAACAATGCTGGAGCCATAGCAGGAGAATTTGCAGAGTTTTATTCCTTGTTTCATTTGGGCAATCCTTCTGCCTCTCATCAGGGACAAAAAAACTTGCCAACCTCTTAATTTAGGAATAGAACGAGCTCCGCATTCCAGTCCTGAATCAGCCAAAGGAGCCTTTTGAAGCTGGGAAGGGGAAAAAGGGTAAATACCTTTAAGCACATTTAAAAAAAAAAAAAAGAAAAAGAAAAAAAAAAGGCACCACAAAACCAACCACACCAAAAAACCCTCAACACCTGCTTTTTGCAAGCAACAACTTGCTCTTGGGGCACTCTTGAAACTGGCTTAACATCAGCATTTGAAAGCAAATTCCAGTCCCTGCTCTTTTGGGTGCCAGAGTGCTTTCCCTGTCACTGCTTTAAACAAAAAGCAAACTCAGCTCCCTCATATATGTTTAGCAAGCACAGTGCATATGGGATCAAAGATGAGAGTCTGAAGAGAAGAGTATCAAGTGAAGCTGGCAGATTCAGATTGTTTTTGTTGTGGGTTTGGTTGTTTTGGTTTGGTTGGGATTTTTTTTCCTAATGGCTACAACAACCTGTTAAAAGTTTTGTAATCTGAAGAGTGCAAACCCTTTTGGATGTCCAAGCTCCTCTGCCAAGACATGCTCAACTGTGAATATTCCAGCTGCATGTTTCACATCACGCTGGTTAAGGATGTGCCAGTATTTTTATTATTCACCCCCTATGGATATTACAGAGCACCACATATATTATAGGGTTCTTAAACTGTGCTATTTATGTCTGTGTGTACCCACAGAGATACAATCAAATAAATCACAGCCATTGTAAAGGAATAAAGATAATCAAATCAAGCAAAATACTGAGTGAAGTTAATGTAATTCTGAATTAAAGTCTGTAAAAGAAAAAAAAAAGAAGCCCTAACTCAGAAAATCACCTCTCAGCCCATCATTGCAACAACCTCCACCCACCCCAGCTTTTTGTATAAGCATTAGCCTGGAAGTCAGCACCAAATTCCTTAAATCTAAATGCCCTTGGTTTCTTCTGGAGAGTCTAAAATTCATTCCCTTGACACTCATATTCTGTAATCAAGGAAGACTTCGCATCAACATTGTTCTCCAGAGTCCTAGCTCTCCAAAGCCTTTCACAGCTGGTCAAGGGAGCAGGGACAGGAGAGGGGACAGGAGTGGGAAGAACAACAGTTGCAGCCTGGCTGTGCAAAGCAAAACAGTTCGAAACGTGCAAAGCTCTCCGTGCTGCCGTTTTTTCTTTACTCCACACTCTCCAGCTCTCCTGCTCAAGCCGAGCAGTGTGCACAGGTATCTGGCTGCATTCACATCCTCACGGAGAGGTACAGCCCGGTTCAGAGCACTTTTAAATAAAGCCTCAAGAGGGAAGGGAGGGAGGGAATTCAAAGTCGTGCTGCTGAACTAGTTATGCAAACAGGGTCAAGAGCCCAAGTCATAGCCAAGGGAGCAAAACCTGCAAGGCAGCAGAAGTCAAGGACGGGTGATAACAAAGGAGAAAGTGCTGGTTTCTTACTTCCAGAGCTGATTTGTCAATTTTCAACATTCCACGACAAAGGGAAGAGCTTGCAGTTGATCGCACGGGAGAGGAGGCATTAATGAAACCCAGCACTGCTGTATCGGCACCCGAAGAGCGCTCCCTCCCACGGCAATCACAGCAACAGGTCAGGAGCCTGTTGATGTCCCTGTCCCCGGGGCTGTGCCCCGGGAGATGCTCCTCTTGTCCCTGCACCCAGTTCCCGGAGCAGGGAGGCCTGAGGGGGCCAGGAACCCGACGGGAGCTGGCAGAGGTCACTTCATCTCCAAGGTGGACTCTGCTGGAAGGGTGGCTGTAGGGAACAGGTTCCACACACAGCAGGAGCCCCGCAGTCCCTCAGCTTCCCCCTTTCCACCAGGCCTCCCACACCACCTCTCTCCATATCTCTGGGGCATCCATTATCCTTCAGGGTGGTTTTACTCCTCCACTAAACACAAATCTGAATGCTCACTTCTCTCTGCTGCCCAAAGGACCTTTCCCACCTCTCAGCCGCATCTCCCCAAAGTTCACACTGATCTGTTTCCATGTTGAGTTTTTTTTTTTCCCTGAAAGAACCTCCAGCCTGCACCCTGGAACGGTCTCTGCATTCCCCACCTCCCCCCCACCCCCGTTACATTCCACCCCTGGGGTTACTGTCCGATACCAAGAAAACCTGTCTAACCCCCGAAGTAATAGCACCTCCAAATACTCCATTTTTCCCACCTCAGGGATATGTCCCCCTTCCAGCGCGCCTCTCATTCCTTCCCTCTTTGTGCTTTCCTGGCTGGACTTTCGCTCCTCTCCCGCAGGGATCTCCCTTGTCTGCCCTCGGGAAGACTCCCTTGAGGTGGCCCTTTAGGACTCCTTTGTCCCCTGGACGTTCCGGCACCCCGGCGCTGCCCCGGCACACGTTCCCGAGTGCGGGGTGTCCAGCGCCCACCTGTCCCCAGTGCCCGGTACCCGGTGAGCGATGCACGGTGCACTGGCCCCCAGTGCCCGAAGCCCGGACGGCGGTCCCCAGTCCCAGGTCCCCGGCGGGCAGCGCCCGGTCCCCGGCGCGCCGCGCAGAGCGCTCGGTGCCCCGTCCCCGGTGCGCGGCTCTCGGCGCGCCGTGCCGGACCCGCGGAGGCCGGGGC
>VZUA01060878.1:7660-25265 GCA_013401035.1 Horornis vulcanius | reverse complement strand
ATTTATCCGGTTTCTTTGGTCATTAATATTTTTATTTTTTTTATTTTTTTGTTTTTTTCTTTGCGTCTATCAGAATCTGATTCTAAGCAGCATCTTGTCTCGGAATTTTTTCTGGATGAGGAGTTTGGCTTTGTGGGAAGGGGGGAGGAAAAAAATGGTAGATGGGAAGGCATATTCAACTTGAATGCTACAACTCATTGAGGAGAAGAAGTTTTTTTTCCTCAATTACACCACATAAAGACAGATCAGCTTTATGGATTCCCATTAGTAAGAGCACCACTAGAACAGAAACAGCACTGCTGCTAGGCTGTTGCAGTTGGTTGGCAGCATGATTAGCTCTATAAGGAGAAATGTCATTATCATGACAGCAGGGACTGGCAGGGTGCCTCTTGGGGGTGGAGGAGCCAGGACGGAAAGCTGGTTACCAGATGGTGATTTCAGTAGGACTAGGTGAAGCAGGAAATAGCTGGAAATGGGAGAAGCTGCATTTACCAATCAGGTTGAAGTGCTGATTTTATTCTGATGTGAGGACAGATCCAGGGTGGAGTAGAGAGGGCAGCAGTGATTACCTACTTGGGCAGGAGTGTTGTGTCTGATGATCTGGAGAGGTCCTTCCCACCCTCAGGAACTCAGATTTGTGTGGAGTTGTCTGCAGATAGATTTGAGAGCACTGTGTGTAAGGTGCTTGCAGCCTTGCTCCTTTCTTGCTCTTGCATTCCCCAAACTGCTCTGCCCACCATCATAATTTGCTTTCTTGGCTTTGCTGAGCTTTCTCTTTTCAGCTTCCAAGCTCAGTCCAGCTGAGATGTCATTGCCAGAGGGAGCAGCAAGAAGAAAATCATTGGCTGCAGTCTCTGATCTACCGCAGCATCTCATTTGAATATTTTTTTTTCCTTTTCCATTCCAAAACTTTTAGGTGTTGCCTGGAATTTGCACAGATATCTAGGTAAGAAGAATCAGATGTAAGAAAGCTCGACTCTGATTTCAGCTAATAATGTAAATTTGGAGTTTATTAGGATGCTTATGGCTGACATCTGTTTAACTATTACCATTTAGCTGGTCATAGTTTTAGAATGAATGTTTTAGCATTGGAATTCACCCTTTGGAGTGAAGGGAGTTAGCTGGTGTTGAGCTGCAATCATTGTATAATGAAGGTTCTCTGTACAGCTGCTTAGACTTTAACTAAAACCCATGTGTATAAGACCTGTGGCTGTAGCCCCGTGGCATGAAGTTGTCATTAAATGTTTTGTACTCAAGAGATATCCTTGCAGAAGGGAAATCTGCTTTATGGAAAGATTTCTATTATTTTTTTCCCATGTTTCCTAGATGCAGTGACAAAGACTCATGAGTTGTCATGAATACCTTGTCTCTCAATGTGTGTGTCACTCATATCCAAACCAGAGACTTTAGGGCAAAATGATTTACAAGAAGAGGGCCAGGAAGGGATCCCATACTGGAATTTACTGCCTAACCTTCTTTTTATGATTCCCTCCTGTGACATCAACACTGTGCTTTTTAGTTTCATATGCTAGATCTTATTCTGCAAATTATTTGTGAACCTGCCTTACTGCTGTGTTCTCTTTTACCAGTGCTGCTGTGGTTTCCTGAGTAAGTCGTAATCTCATAACTGGGAAAAATCTCTTATTTTCCAATGTATTTAAGTTTTTGCTACAGTATGTTGACTAAAACTGGAGAATTTTTGAATTTGTGCTCCTAGTAAAGTTGTACATTAACAAAAATATAATAGCTGTTTTTAATTACATGTTGGTGTTGCTGCAGACTAGCCTCTCCCATACTTTATTGAGTGTCAAATATCATTAGAAACTCAAAAGATCCTCACTGTTATGTTGTGAGCTTTATTTAGAATGCTTAACATCTCTCAGGAGCTTCTAAAATGTGGTATTTTTCTTTTGTGTTTTCCTTTGGTTTTAATTCTTAAATGGTCCCTCTTTTCAGATTTCAAATTATAATCTATTTCCTGATGCATTGCTGACGCCTCGCGAGCCATGTCAGAAGTACTTCCAGGTCAGATGCCCTTTAAAAGATTCTGCTATACAAATATGTGAAAATTTCCAGGTTTTTTACTTCTTCTTCTTTCCAGGCACATATTTCACTTTCATTTTGCCTTACACATGAAAAAGGGAAAGCGCTTCTTTTTTTTTAACAGTGCCTTTTTGAAGAAACTCTCTATTCAGCTTTTTAAAAACTTCCTATAGACAATACAATGCAAAAAAGTCATTAGATGGCAAAGTCAAATTGGTCATGCACTATTCTTTGTTTGTAATGGCATTTTTTTTCTCTCTTTCTTCTAGCTCTGTAAGTTTTATGACAAGCTTGAAAAACATTGATAAAAGCCATTGAAGTAGTAGTGTTATTTGTATTATTATGATCCTTAGAGAATTGGCACTACTCTGTGTTGAACACATTATAGTGGTAAAAGTATTTTAATCCATATCTCTAAGAATGTTAGAAGTCTGCAATCGAGGCTGGGAATTCTTTTAAAAAGTAAGCAAGTTGAAATCCTTAATCAATTGCTGTGACAGATATTCTACTGAGTTAAGTGCTGACTTGAAGAATCAACAATTTAACCATGTTATTATTCCCAGTAATGATAATGTTCTAATTGCTGTTAGCTTTTCACCAGAGTAGACTATTTTTTAGTGTAATACCCTACTTTTACTCACTTACAGCTTAGCTGTCTTCCCCCACTTAAACTGAGACATATGTATCAACTCAGTGATTCCTGGTCTGATTGTCCATTTGTGTTTGTTTTTCAGCAGAAGGTAGAGAAAGTGAAAATATGGTGCCCTGTGCCAGTAGCATGATCCTTGCTGGTGGGCGGGCAGCGCAAGGAGCTGTCTGAGAAGGGGGTGGAGTCTGCCTGTGGCAGCCCTGGATGCAGGAATCCAGGGTTCCTGCATTTTATTTAAGTTTTTAATTAGGAAGTTGGGATGTGCTTCCTCTGGGAGAAGTGATGTGTTTCGACCATCATTGTGTCCTGTATAAAGGAGGAGGGACAGGCTATTGCTCTTCTTCCTTACGCTGTTCTACTGTGCAATCTTTCTTCAGTGCTCTTAGGCATTTCCTGGTGCTTTAGTTAGTCCTAGTCTGGTAGCAACTTCTACCCTTGAGATGGAAGATCTGCCCATCTGTATTTCTTCTTCTCTTTTTGCTTTCTTTCCTCTTTTTTTTCATCTCTGTCTGCTTGCAAGAGCAGAGGGAAGCTGGCCGTAGATCCCAGGGCGTGGCTGGGAGCGCCAGGTGATGGCCGGTGAGCAGGCTCATGGCCCTTGAGACAACAGCCTGCTTCACTCTCTGCACTCCTTGTTTGCCTGCTCACTGATCATTTGGTCCGGATGGTTTCATCAAGGGATCACCTGAGATGGGGTCAGGAGGGGAGATGGTGTCTAGTGGAGGGTTTGTTTTGGCATTTCTCTGTTCATGGTCATACACCAACCCAGCTTAACATCCAAGTCACAAACACTGTGTGAGTCACAAAGACTCCTTGGCTCAGTCGTTGAACAATGTGCTGAAGTTCATCAAAGCAGTGGAAAACCTTTAGCAGGCAGATTAGTAAAATGTAATACATTTTGTTGCAATGTTTCTAAGGGCTTATTCTTAACAATATTTCTGAGCAATGAAATAATAACATCAGGGGACAAGCTAAAGATAAGCTGACAGGCAAATACTTAAGCTTTATGTAGGACGATTATTTTTTAAGAAATTTGTTCAGTGACAAAAACAGTGGCAAACATTGCATGAAGTAGCTCATTTGTAACAAAGGAGAAGAATAAATTTCAGTCTTGTTCCATATTATGATAATTGTATTTATTGTTGAGAAACATAAATGCTTGTTTTAATTTGCTGAAGCATGAAGTAAAATGTAATCTAGTAAAATCCCTAGATACCATGCAGTTGTATGAATTCTGAAGGTCAGGCAGTGGTGGGGGAGAAAATTATCCCACCCTATTACTTTACTTTTCATGTGAGTTTCATGTCAGATTTTGAGTGATTCAGAAAAGAACACAACGCAGCCAGTTGATATGTAGAAGCTGGTTCATGTAAAACATTTTGGTAACATCTGATCAGATGTGACATTGCTTACATTAGACCTGGCTGGTTTTGAACAAGATCCAGAAAGCTCTGTGTGTGTATATGACATGTTTATCTGAGAAGTAATTTATAAAATTCCTTTAAATCTTGTAATAGTTGTGTTTTAAAGTCTCTTGTGGGTAAAGTTTGTTTCAGGATGTTTGTTAGCTGTTACCTAGGATGATGGCTTTTGCACAGCATGTGCATGGGGTGATTGGTCTTCTAAAGAATTTGCAGGTGGTTTAGACTGACTGACCAGGGCTTGAGACAGTGGAAAACCTGAAAAATTGTAAAATTTAGTTTAGATTCTGTTTTTAGCAAGTTTTAGAAATTGTTCTTCAACAGCTGGGTGGGTGATTCAGGGAACAAAGGGTATTATTACTTGATCTGCTTGGTTTCAAATGAACCAGAGTGATGTTTGCAAGTGAGCAGCTTTGACAGCACATCAAAGAGGGAACACTAGCAACTGTGCCTGCATTTAGGTAACAATGTGAAGTGCTTCTTTTCACTCTGATTGTGTATTATATGTTCTTCTAAAACCCATATATTTAATCTCCTCTAAATCTATACAGCAATCAGTTCTGTCATGTATCAAATATACAAAGATGCAGCACAGCTCAGCTGGAAAGATCTGTCATCAGCTAGCTCAAATTACAGCTTTTCATTTCTGGATAAGCCCCAGATACCTTTTTATGTGCAATATAAGCAGTCAATGATAACTGAGAATTAGGAACAACAGAAGGGGTGTTTCATGTTGTGGCAGATTTGTTGTGGAGTGATTTATTAATTGGCCTCCAATTTAGTTGCCAGGTATCAAACAGCAGTGACTGCTACAGTAAGTGGAGGTGTTCATGGAGTACTTGAGCAGATTAGTGGAAGTAATAAATAGACAGTACAGGAACAAATTACAGGTTTTTAAATGAGTTTTTTAAAAATCTATATTTTGATAATTCTAATAGTCTAAAAATGTGTTCCCTCAATAAACTTAATATTTTTTCAAAATATGAGTTGTACCCTTGGCTAAGAAAAATCAGAAACTTGTTTACAAGCAGACAAAAGAATGATATTATTTAACATTGTAGTATGTGTTCTCTGCCCTAGGATGTGTGTTTCATCCTTAAGCTTGAACTTTGTGAGCTGCAGATATAGTAAACCGTGCCTGGAGCCAGCCCTTTTTTAGAAGTTGATTGAATTCCTGCAGGGTATTTTGTCAAGGGATTTTTTCCCTGCCCCTGGAAATCAAATACACCTTTGTGAAATAATCTTCTACTTGTATTCCCTGACCCTCTTCTTCCCTTCTCTAAAAAAATATAAAAAAGGAAGGTGGCAGGGGCGGGAGGGGAAAGAAAGACAACAGAGAAAATGCAGGTGTTAGGAGTCAACAACAGCCAGTCAGGCTTAATAGTAACAGCACTACTCAAAGGTGAAAAATAAGCAGCATCTGTCTGCAGTCTGGTTAGAAATATTTCAAATTTCTGCTTCCTAGTGATGGGCACATGAGGACTTATTTCCCTCCTCATCTGAGACAGAGGTGAAATACTGAAACAGTTATGGTGAGATAGTGAGAATCCCAGGCATTTGCAAAGGGCACCCCTGCTGTCCTAGAGTCTGCCTGCAACAGAATCAGAAATGAAAAATCTGCCCTAAAATTGTCTTGTATAGGGTCAAGCTTTCTGCTTTTTCTCATCTTGGTGTTCCTGATGATCTCTCTGTATGTTTTTCTACCTCTGTTCTTCCTTATTTAATAAGATAAGCTTTTTTATCTTCTCTTCTCTTACCCACTTAGGTTGAGGTAATTTTCCTCCTGTAAAACAATTACCTGAAGTGCTACATGCCTTTACCAGAAGCCCTAGCAAAAGAGCGCACATAACGAACGTGTTTCACGAGAGTTTCTTTTGCTTTTCAGTCGATTCCGGTGTGGACGCGCTGGCAGTGTTTATGGCAAGCGGCAGCACCACGGACGTTGTGAACCGCAACAGCCCCGCCACCCCGCCCAACACGCTGAACCTGCGCTCCTCTCACAACGAGCTCCTGAATGCAGAGATCAGGCACACCGAGGCCAAGAACAGCACTCCTCCGAAATGCAGGAAAAAGTACGCGCTGACTAACATTCAGACGGCCATGGGTCTTTCCGATCCAGCAGCTCAGCCCCTTCTGGGGAACGGCTCTGCCAATATAAAGCTGGTGAAGAATGGAGAAAACCAGCTCAGGAAAGCTGCTGAGCAGGGACAGCAGGATCCCAACAAAAACCTTGGTACCACTGCAGGCATAAACGTAACTTCTGAGAAGTTTGAAAGCAATGAGCCGATCCCGCAGGATTCCTCTGGCTGTGAAATATTACCCTCGCAGCCAAGGAGGACCAAGAGCTTCCTGAATTACTATGCTGATTTAGAGACATCAGCTCGAGATCTAGAGCAGGGTTTTGTTGCGATGGAAGATAAGTCTGCACAAAGCAACAGCCAGGCTTCTACCGTTATTGTCAATGGGGAAGTCCTGCCCCGGAAACAGAACAAGATGCCAAGCCCAGAGGATGGCCAGGTTGCTACAGTGTCATCAAGCCCTGAGACAAAGAAAGATCACCCAAAAACTGGGGCCAAAACAGACTGTGCCCTCCACAGGATTCAAAACCTGGCCCCAAGTGATGAGGACTCCAGCTGGACCACCCTGTCCCAGGACAGCGCCTCGCCGAGCTCTCCTGATGAAACAGGTACACAGGCAAAGGCTCCTCACAGCCACTGTTTAGAAAGGGATTGCTTAGCTTTTCTCAGCTGGTGCCAGGGAGGAGAGAGGTGTTTAGCAGTTTCAGTGGGGAAGTGAATTGTATCAAAATACAAGCCCTGGCCTTGCACACAGCTGCTTGGCTGCAAGGAAATTGTTGGAAGCTTCCTGGTAGATTGTAGCAGCTTAAAGAAAGGCACCAGCAGAGGCCTTATACAGGGTCCTAGAGGTATGCTAACTGCACCTCTTGCTAGTTTATAAATAATTGCTCTTCAATAATCAGTTGGATGCATGTTGTGAGAAGAACGTGATTGTTGGGAGGTGCTGAACTACTGATAGCTACCTACACGCAGCAAAAAAGCTTTTCTGAACAATGATGTTTTGGTTCAGTGAAGATTTTTACTTTTATAATGCACAGCTTTGTAAGTGTGCCCACTACCTCCCAGTCATTTGATAATGCTCCCTCCCCATGTGCCAACATGAGTAAAGAGAAGCCCTCCCAGCTGAGGAGTTGTGCAGTGAGCCCTGGTGGTGTCCATCCTGGAGGTCTGTGATTTTGGGCATGGACGGGGCTCTTCACTGCCACTGCATCTAGGGTAGGAGGAGACCATCATGTGGGGTCTTCACAGCTCAGTGCTCTCCAACCCTTGCATTTATGCTCCAATAAGAGATGCTAGGGCCCAAAGAAAGACAGTTATCTAGGGGGAAAAAATGCAGTGGAGTTTTAGTCATATAACTTATGGGAAGTGAAAAAAATCCTCCAGTATTGAAAACAGTTAATCCATAAAAGAATGTAGTCCAGCAGATACCTGGGGAATTAATAATGTTCAGTCCAAAGATTGTATTTAGCACTTCAGTTAATGCAGAAATATTATAGAAATATGGTTTTCTTGAGAAGATACTGTTGAAAATAACAATATGCTTAAGGGTTTTTGAATTGTTTTGTCTTTCTCTTCCCACTCTTAACAATATTTCATTATTCAAATCCTGGAAATCTGAGTGTTGTTTTTTGAGGTATTTTTCTTGTTTTGTTTTCATATGTTTTCTTTTGGAGTTGTGTAATTCAAAAATGCTGAAAAATTTATTCTTAATTGTTTGCACTGGGAATGCATCGTTTAAATAAAATCCTTCTGAGTTCTCCTTAGGGCAGGATGCTTCTATGCTTGGTCTAATAAAAAGGTGTTTTCAAGAGCCTTGACCTTCTCTCTGAGTCAAGAGGTCAAAAATAAATACAACTCAATTTAAAGATACAAAACAACTGACTTGTGTTGATAAACAGATATGATAGAATCCATTAATAATGGGCGCTGAACACCACAAACACAGTACAGTTTAAGAAATGTGTTTTGAGGAAGCCTTTCTTCTCCAGGGAAATTAGCTGTATGTACATCTTGACGAGAACTACATTGATCTCAACTTTCAGATAATTTTATTAGCACTTTCGGCTATCTAACCTTATTTCTGAAATTCATTACTTCAAAGAAAAAGGCTGCGGTGATTTTAGAAGCAGAAAAAACCTATAGTCAGCAAAGCAATGGGGTGTCATTGAGATCTTAGCGCATGCCAAACCCTAAATGGGTTTTCAGGCAAGCTTCCTAGAGACAGGCAGTGACTTGCCATCAGAGCTGATTGACACTCAGCACTGCAGACAGTCCCCCAAACAAGGAAACCTGCCTCCCTTGGCCTCAGGGCTGCATCTCCCCTGGGACCTACTGTATCTATCCAGCTGAATCCTCTGTCATCTGCAGAGTCCTACGAATAACCAGACACCAGCTCCAGGTGGTTTTAATACTGCAAATGACCAGAACTGGGTTCACATACTGGGGAATGCTCCCTCCTTCTCTCTCAAGAAACTTTTCTTAGTCTAGCTTTCAAAGGAAACAAATCTTGTGTTATTATACCATCTACCTATTCCTCCTCTCCCTCTCTGTGTATTCATCCTGGATGGATTTGTATGTATCCATTGTATGAATCTATGTGGTGCAACCAGCAGCAAAGCACGTGCCCCAGAGCTCAAACCTAGGAGAGAATGAGGGTGATGTTTTCTGTTTGTGGATTGCTTTTTTTTGTTTGTTTTTTCATTAACAAGCTCCCTAGAAGGCAGGCACATTTCCTAATCTTTGTATCACCTGAAAAACAATTTCAGTGGGAAGTTATTCTGCCATAGGAAAGTGCAGTGCTCTTTGTAATAATCTGTAATGAATTAGAAATGGGAATTCTTTAGGAAATAAAAAGAATTCTCATTGCCTCCAAACCAACAAGAAAACCGGAATTTGTTTTCTGTTTTAATTTAAATAAACCCCTCTCCTTCTAGAGCCAAGAATAGCCCAATAATTAGGAAAGTCCCTGAGATGTGGGACACATGATGGTAGAGAGCTGCAGATGTTTCTTGCCCTATGCCAGCTGCCCTTCTTGCTCTCTTCAGGGTTGTGGGAGGATATTGGGGGCAGCAGCCTCCTCTGGCTCCCCCATCTTTCAGCCTTTGGGTCACATGATGCCTCGTTTCTCCCTAGCTGAAATCAAAGGGGTATTAAAACCACAAGTGTCCTCTTTTTCAGGAGTGCTGCTGCTGCTGTGTGCAGCTGCAGTGTACCAAATGCCTGTCTGCTGCTGGTCTCTGAGCAGATACCAGTGGGCAGTTGGTTACAAATAAACAAGTTCAATCCCGTGCAGAAATGGCAGCTGTGAGACTGGCCCTTGGGGATCAGGAGTGCTGCTCTTGGAAAGAGAGCCTGGTGTTCTGAAGTAACAACATGTCTGGGGAGAATAGCCTCCTAATACAATAAAAATTATAGTAAATTGTGAACTGGTCAGAAAGACCTATAGCAGTGGTCAATTCTGCCTCTGATTTTAGCCAGCATCTTTGACCAAATTAAAATGAATGTCCTCTTAAAAGCATGATTCTTCCTTTGCAGTACCTATCTGATACAGACAGTAAGTCTGTTACTTGCTCAGAATATGTTTTCTGTGTTCCTGAATGGGGGAAAAGATTTATGTCCTAAAAATACATTCAATTACATTGTAGATTAACACAAATCCTATAAAACTAGAGAGAGAACAAGTTGTAGGGTTCTAAGTAAACACACAATTTTTAGATTTTTGGGAATAGGAGTCTCTGGTTCACAACTGCTGTGCATTCTAAAGGCTGGCAACTTTTAATATTGGGCTTTTGTTATTTTTTTTTAATCCTGCATGTTACTGATAACAAAATATCATGTTACTGATATTAAAAAAGTAACCATATCTCAAGAACTATGCATGTTTTATAGTCTCAGGCTTGACCATTTGCTGACTGCTTATGAAATAAGAAAGGTGATTATTGCTTTATATCCCCAGTGTGTGTAGGTAGCGTTCTGCATGTGAAGTTACTAACTGCATGTCTCCTATTTAGCTATTTGTCTCCTATTTAGCTATTACTATAAGAAGATTTTAAGGTCAGTTTAAAAGAAATAAAACTTCAAGGACAGCCATGGTTACACAATGTTCACAGTATCAAGGTCTATTTGTAAAAGGCTATAAAATAAATTGAACTTGATAGTAAATTGAACTTGAAAGATGATCCTCTCAAGTATACATTGCCTATCAGTTGCACAGGGAGGCTGCTTGCTGTGTTTAGGCAGTCAGATTTGGTTTATTCTCTGATTCTCAGTGGAGCTACCTAAATCCCTATCTTGGATGCCTGAGTGCTCTGACTTGAAACCTAAAGATTCCACAATTAATAGTGGCGATCAGCACCCAGATTCCACAATTAAGAATAATAATCAGTACCCTTTTGAATTGAGATAGATAACAAAAATGGGTATGTACAAGTGAATTAATGTGCTCAAATTCAGGAATGGGAGAACAGATGCTTTATATAGCAATGACTGACATCCTCTTCCAAACTCTGTTTGCAATTACCAACATTTGGGACTATAGAAGAGGTTTTCCAGAATGTGTTGTATGGTCACAGTTACGCTTTTATACTTAACTGCCAAAAGGATAACGATTTTTCAGTTCGTCAGAGCCATTAAATTTCCTCCCTAGACTGAGCTTGGTTCAACTGCCCACCTGGTGTCCCTTGAGATGTCTGGTGGTGTCCAAGACAGGCAGCAGAGAAGAAGTAAGAGCTAGGACTTGCATTTGGAGAAACAATCACAGGCTGAGCAGAATGCACATTAGGTAACGCTCACAGATGAATTAACCACCTGAATAGAGTCCAAAACACCTGCCTGTAATGCAGAAATGAAATTTGTTCCTTTTCTGTGTCTGTCTTTGTTTTAAGAATAAGCTCCTTGTTTCATCTCTGCTATATTGTTCCCAAAGGGTCTAGGATGGCTTGTCATACGGCTCTCTCCTAGTGTGACATCTCTCCCTGGGTGCCCTGGGGCTGGGGGAGATTGAGTTTGAAGATAGCTGCCTTGTGGTGGCTGTGCTTTGACTACTAAAGCGTTGCTGTGGTTAGCTCATCCCTTTGGCTACAAGTAGTGTCAAACGTGGCCCAGTCCCAACTGACACAGCTTCACTGGTTTTGACCTTACTCCAGCTGAACTTCTGGCCACTTGATGGGAGTCTAACAAACTGGTTTGTTTTGTCCTTGATATTTCATTTCTTGTTTGGTGTTCTCTTTTCAGGGATACTTCCCATGCAACCTTAGTAAAGCATGTAATTCCTAATCCAGAAAATATCATGGTGCTGCTTTGTATAAAGTGCAGTACTGTGATTTTGAGCGTGTTAAAAATTAATATTTTTCTATTCAGTAAAATGTGTAGTTGTGGGATAAACAAATTTATCCAGGGCCTGCACCTGGAACATGTGGAATACCTGCATGAGAAAGTAAAACGTGGCAGTGGGGAGTAGAGACAGCACAGGGAAGTAAATGCCAGCATCATACTACTGCCTGAGTAGTTCACAAGATGCCCAGAGGACTGTACGTTTCCCTTAACTCCACAATGCACTTTACATGAATGTGTAATGTTAAGAGATATTAGGACATGCTTTTTGTGTGCTGTAGCAAAGTGGAAAACTCTTCTGAGCATCTATAGGACAGACTCAAGTTTCAGAAGTGGTAAATAACTTTATCATGTCAGGTACTTAACTTGACAAACTGTTTTTGGAAACTTTCCAAACTTCTGTAGTTTAGGGATAGAAGTGTGTAGTTCTGGATGCTGCATGTCCTCTCTGAGGTTGAATGCATCTTGCTGGAAAAGCTCTTCTTTGCCTAGGATTGTAAGACACAGGAGCAAGCAAAGAGGAAGGGAAAACAAATCAGAGAAGAGAAAACAGGGAAGGTAATGGGGAAAAGTCAGCATCCTGATTTCAGAGGGAAGGTAATGGGGAAAAGTCAGGATCCTGATTACAGAGGGATGGTAATGCAGAAAGTTTCACAGAAGAAAAGCCACAATAAGCTGATACCAGACAAACCACCTCTCCTTAGAAAATATATGTATATACTTTCCAGTTCATAAAACTGTTCAACTAATAAAAAATTATGTCTGAAATCGATCCAGTAAACCTCTGCCTCAGCACTTCTGAATGCTGCATAGAAGTCAGGCCAAACTTCAATCCACCTGATTGATGCTTTGAAAAGGGTGTAGATATCTCTGGGGAAGGAAAGGAAGAAACAGTATTACCTTTGGGAGGACTCTTTATGTGCAGGCCTCTGTTTGTTAAGGCAAGCTTAGAACAAGGTTATATTCTCCTAGGTGGGGTCTGTGTGCTCTGAAGCTCTTTGCAGCCTGTTTGGGTGCATATTTGTTATCTTTTAGGCTCCTGTATAACAGCTGCAGGTGTGGTAGAGGAATGAGCTCAGCAGAATGAGTCTCTAGTCTTTGCAGTGGCCCTTGAGCTCTTGGAGGACCTTGCAGTTGCTGGGGCAGCAGCGATTCACCAGGTGTACAGGCTGGGGATGGCCAGTTTGGGGCATTTCCTGCTCAGAATATATTCCTGCCTCTTTGCACTCTGCAGAGTGGAAATGCAAAGCCTGGGCCACTGCAGTTGCTCCTGTGAGCACCTGCTGTGATCCCAGTGTTGGGCCCAGCAGAGGTGAGCTGCTGCTCTCCCCGCTGCTGTCAGAGGACAAAGCTGGTGGGTTGTGAAGTGTGGAGGATGGGCTGGAAGATGGGGACATGACCCAGAGGGGGAAGCAAAAGGAGAGTAAATCATATGCAGCTGTGGAGGTAAATAGGGACTTGGCACCAACTGAGGGAGAGTTGGTAGCAAGAAGGGATGTTTGTAGACAGCAGTTAGGCAAGCAAGACTAGCACAAAGGTGATGACAGTTAATCAGACGGACTGTTTGACAGTAGAAGTGAGTATTGGAGATTTTGCTTGTGCTAGGATGTTATTTCACAGAAGTTCTGAAAACTTAACACAAAAATGGGGAGCTCTGAGTTAATACTGTAGTAATGCTAAGAGAAAGTCAGATGCTAGTTCAGGCCCCTGTGGAAGGAGATGTCTGTACAGTGAGGGACATAGACTTAAATCCTCCTCAAGTTCCTGCCTTGTTATGTTTGCACCTGGAGGTATTTCTTTTAGTCTCCCCAAGTTAGTGGCTCCTTTAGACACCAGTCTCTCAGTGCACTGCCTCCTCGTGTGCTGAATTCTCACGTAAGTCAAGCATTAGCTGGTTGAATTCAGCTTTAATTAACAACATGGGATTTGGCTGAAGTGGGGTTGTGAGTCCATTGAGTCACAATGGTGCTGTTATGGTGTTGGACATACAGAAATACCTGGATATACAAAAAGTTCTAGATATACAGAAACCTACAGCATGTACCACCAAGATATGGAATAGATGGTGCTGCAGGCAGCCTTGGGTTTGTTGCTGTTGCAACAGGAGAAGGTGGGTGGATTCAGAGCAGTGCTGAACATCTCCATGGGCCAGAAGAGGTGTTGTGTGATACGACTTGGCACGCTGCAGAGACCTTGCTCTGAACTCAGTCCTTGCTTGAGAGTGGATGTCTGGTCCCTGCCTTAAGGGACATGAAGCTTTTTTTAAGCAATCCCATGAAAGCACAGGCGTTTGCTGTTAAGACTCGATTGCTTCATTCTTAGAGCCCCTGGGTACTCAGGATTAGGCCTTAACGTCCAATATCTGGGTGCCACAGAGGTCAAGATAATGACATTAAGTGGGTTCCTTGTAGTGTCTGGATCTGGTTTTGTAAAACCCAGTAGTGTGTGTCCTTTGGCTTGCACAGATTTGTGCGTGATACACTGGTGATGAGAAATCATTGGAGAGAGAGGGAGAGGACAAATCTAAATATAAAGCATATTTTTTTGCTTCCTGCTTAGAGTGTCTCTGCTGTATGGTGTTGTGTTAGAGGGATTGTTTTTTAACTGCTATTCATTATGTTGATTATTTTATATGTACATATTTTGATACATTGGACTGATTTATTATATAGTAAGACTACTTCAAGGCTTTTGGTTGAAAATCATTCTCAGAAATCTTCATTAAACTGTTTCTTAATAAAACTATTTAATCCTAAAAAGTAACACAGTTTAACTAAATGCATTTTTCCTGTTTTTTAATTGCTTTTGAATTGAGATTCTGCAGAGCTCAGTTTAAAATTTAAACACTGCATCAGTTATTAACTCGGATCATTGCAGGACACTGAGAGAGGAGTAGCATTGTCATAATCCACAAGTCAGAGCTTTAACTTTGTGGAGCACAATTTTTGTTTGCGTGTAATTTATAAATATTCTAAATCAAGGGGTTTTGGCTTTTACTTCTTGAAAGTAGATTTTGGGCACTTCTCTGAACCTGAGAAGTTCTTAGTAAGGAGCAAAGGACCTCATCCCTCCTCCCCTACTCAACATGAAAGCCAAAAAATCACAACTCACATTGGCCAAATGAATTTTTATATTAGAATACATTTCCATTCAGACCTTAATTTAATTTTACTTGTACTCTGTAAGAAAGAGACAATCAAGTTGTCGTGGTCATTTTGGCTGACATGATTCTTGGCTTTGCTTAAATTATTGATTATAGCA
The DNA here is from genome assembly GCA_013401035.1 of Horornis vulcanius. Taxonomy (NCBI): domain Eukaryota; kingdom Metazoa; phylum Chordata; class Aves; order Passeriformes; family Scotocercidae; genus Horornis; species Horornis vulcanius. The sequence goes on along the minus strand of VZUA01060878.1, from coordinate 10,482 downwards.
AGGGGAGGGACTTTACAATGAGAACAGCTCTCTCACTAATAGAAGCCTTTCACTAAATCAATTTCTACCATTCCTGCAATGCACCTTCGGGAAGTCGGAGGTTTACAGCCTTAAGAAGAATCTTGACTTCGAGGACTGGATCTCTGCTTTACATTTTTTTTAAACTTTTCATGTTTATACAGGCAGCTGAAGAGAAAAAAAATCAACATAAATATATTTCCAGGGGCTGATCTGCAGGATGAGGGGCTGTTCTGGTTCAAAGTTGAACTGATTAAATCTTGATTTGATTGTCATCTAAAAGCTTGTGGGCTGAAAGTACTGTTTCAAAAGCGTGTCTCCTAAGCAGAGTCAGTCTGAAAATACATCAATGTCTTGCAAGCTGGAATGAATTCAGTGGAGGATGCAGTATGTGCACACACTGCTGAAATCTGTGTATAGCCATCTCTCTTATTTTTTCTTGGCTCATTAGAAAATGCAGTCATTTATACAGTCAACATGTGGTGTTTCCTCTGTTACATTTACCGGCAGTTGAGCAGGGATGGCTTCTCTTCCCTCCCATCCAAAGTACTATTCCTCGTTTGACTAATTAAGTAAGTGTCTGTTTAAACACAGCAGTGTATTTTCTAATATTTGAGTTGGAGATGCTACACAGAAGGAGAATATAAAGCTGTTGGGACATGTTTGTAGCGAACTTAAAGGATGCTGGTAGCAGATCAGTACATGTTGAACTATACAGGAGCATCTAGTAACTGTAAGTAACACTTCTATTTTACTTTTTCATAGCACTGGTTGACAATGGATACTGAATGCAGTTATTTTATGTTAATAAAAATTCTGCTCAGTGGAAGATCAGCTGGTATCTGACAGGTTAGGTTGCAGCAATATCTTCCTGAATGCTCATTTATTTTGGTAGTGAATTGGCAACTGATATTTTATACTTGTGATCCATAGAGTTTGAAGATCTCTACATAGCTTTAATATACATTAAAAACTGGACTTCTGATTTCTCCTTTACATGTGAAAAATGCTTCCCCTGTATTTTTCTTTTAGTCAAAGGGGAAAAAAATAAATCTCTTAACAGTGTAATAGGGGTACCCCTAGTCATTCCCTAAAGTTCAAAGTAAAAGAACTTTTGCAATACTGAGTGTGGGTTTGGGGGTTAGAAAGATGGGGCAGTTTATACACATACACAGTATGGAATTGAGACCTGTCAAAGAATGATGATTAATATCTTGGATATTTTGTTTTGTCCATCTTGCCAGCTCTAAATAAATCAATTTGTCGAGGTAGAAAAAGGATATCTTATTGGAAAGCTGACTCATACAAAAACTTTACACAACTTTTTCCCTTCATTACAGGGGAATTGTAATTAAATAGCACAACTGTATTTGTACTTACAGAAGCAAACTAATAATAAGAAAGAGTTTGGTTTGGCTTTTGTAAAATTATTTGAAATTTAGTCAACTTTTTTCTTTTGTGAGTAAGCATTGCTTGTTACACTCCAGCGGTAGCAGAATTTCAAGATTTGGTGCTAAACTCAAATTACTTTCTTTTTCTTTTGTGCTTAACTAAAACAAAACAATGAATCTCCCTTTTTTGCCCATGGAGGCTGTCAGCGGATCAACTGAGGAACTTTGTAGTCTCCTGGCTACATTAATTTCCTTTGGTTAATTGTGCTGAAACATAACTAATGCTTTTTTTAACAAAGATATCTGAAAAGTAGGAAGATGACGTCAGAACAACAGGGGTTTCAGGGCGAAGCTTCCACTGGCATGGAAGGGGAAGTTTATTTCTTTTTTTTGCAGGATTTTTGTTTCCCACTAAAATGGGTGTGTTAGACTTTGTAAAATTGTATTGCCTACTGTGTACCCTGTGTATTCAGGGTAAGTATAGGAAATAAGATTTTTATGCAACATCAAAATTAATGTATGATCATTAACAGAAGATTTGTTTTCTGTAGTTCTCTTGATTTCATGTTACAGGTGAATTCTCTCTTTCAGAACTATACTTCAGATTTCTGTACTTTGAATATACCGAGCTCCTATTACCTAAGATTTTCTAATCTTATAATGACTTCACAGTGAAAATGCTTCTTAAAAGAAGCTGCCTTAGGAATAGGGTGACAGGGGAAGTTTCCTCATTCTGTGTTCCTCTCAGTGGCTTCTGTCCACATCCACTTTAAGTTTCAAGAAGCTGGTCCAGAAAATAGTGGGGCACGGTCCAGTGTACTCAACACTTTCCAGAGGAAATCAACTTTTTTTGGTGGATAGGTGTCTCTGACTTGAGGGGGAGACTGTTTTTAATCTGGGACTAGCTTCAGCTGTTCCAAAATAAAACCAATTGAGTAGTGACTGTGCTTAGTTGTGGTTTTCCAGGAATGTTGCAGAAGGGTAGATTTAGAAATAAGTGGAGATGTTGTCTATGTGTTCAAGTGATGTTTGAGGTTCACTACTTTCAAATTTTGTGGACATTGGTGCAATGTCATACAGTATTAAAAAAAAATACAGGCAAAATGTATTGATTTAAAAGTTGCACTCCCTGCAGACCACACTTGAAAAATACTGTAATAGTAATTATTGGTTGTATTTGAAGTGTTCAAGGGTACAACGGAAGCTTTATTGTGGGTGGAGGAATACATCTAGTATTTGCACGGGAGACCTCCTTTGTTTTCCTCTGCAAAGCACCCCGTCTGCAGAGAGGGCAAATGGACACATCAAGCACTGAAAGTAGAAGGGAGACGAAGGAGTTTTCACGTGTTGCTCCTTTATTAGCAATGCATTTAATTTTACATCCTCCTTTTTGTTGCACAGGAATACTTATAG